>JAVCKV010220775.1:0-16172 GCA_032274145.1 Herpochondria borealis | reverse complement strand
ACCCCATAAATCGTATAATAATAAATAAAAAAATATAGTTGAAAACCGTTTAAGAAATATTAGTTTAGTGTTTTGTAAGGAGTACTTTTTTCATTATAACATTGAGAAAAGTGGAAACCAAAACTGATTTTACCCTTGTAATTAATAGGAAATTTTTGTGGAATAAATATAAAAAGTCCATAGTAGAAAAATCTGCTTAATAAGATGTGGCATCTGTTTTTATCACAGAAAGTTCCCTGTTAATCTTAGCAGTGCAGATGGATGATTGTCCAGCTTCATCCTGTAGCTCCTTGATTTGAAGAGTTAGATCACTAAGTGAGATCCTGTGTTCAGGTTTAGACTCAAGCATGCCCTTCAGCATTAAGAGTTCAGTCTTGCTGCAATGCTCGAGCTCTTCACATTTATAATCGATCTTGCCTTGTCTATTAAGTGACAAAATCTATCCTGCATTTTCGCCGTCGAAAGGGTGTCTACCCGTCACCATGCAGTAGTAAATTACTCCTGAAGAATATATGTCGCTTCCAGAGTGGTAAGTAATCCTGCTTTCGGGGTTAGTCAGTATTTCAGGCGCTACAAATCCTGGAGTGCCTGCTTTAGAGACCATTTCAGAGGTGTTTACTGACAAACCGAAGTCGATAACCTTCAAGGTATTGGATCTGTGATCCACAAGCAGATTGTCAGGTTTTAGATCTCTATGAATTATGCCCCGTTCCTCCAGCTCGACTAAAGCGGAAGTAAGCTGGCTAAGAATTTCTGTTCTCTCTTTTAAGGAAAAATCGATTGAGGAAAAATCTTCTTCAAGGTCGAAGATAGGACCTGCCTCGAATAATTCCATTACTATGTATAGAGAGTTTTTACTCTCGAAAACCGCCTCGAAAGTAGGGAAACTGGGATGGGAGGAAAACTCCCTCAAGCAGATTATTTCATTGGCGAGTGTGCATTGAAGATAAGCAACCATCAGGATCGACCAGTAAGTCGCCCATCTTTTCATGGTGGGATATTCAGGATGAAAAGGCCCGTTTACCAGTTAAGGAATTCAACATGTCCCAAGCCGAAGCTATGTTCATGCCAGCCAAAGTCTCAACCAGTAGTAGTAGTGCCGATTCGGCAAGTAAGGCTGCGAAAGGAGCTTTGAAGGGACTCGGGAAAGCCCTTGCCGGAGCAGTTGAGGGAGGCAGCCATACGGATCACGGCCCACGAGTGCCGGTCATCGCATTCAAGTTGTTAGACTTGGTCAAGATGCACGATGACTTTGCACTCAAGCATGGTGGCAGTAATGGACATGCACCAGTAGCAGCTCCTCGTGCTCCTAAGCCACGTCAACAGCAACAACAACGACCACAGCAACAAAGAGCACCAGCTCAGCACCAGAGAACCCCAGCTCCACAACAACGCCAGAGACCCGCAGCGACGCCAGCACAGCGACCAGCCTCCCAGAGACGAGCCCCAGCCGCCAGACCCGCCGAAGCTTCGCTCATGGACTTTGGCGCACCAGCCCCTGCATCCCATCGCAGTGCCCCTATTCCCAGCAACGAAACTCGCGCAGAAAAGCTCAAACGTGAGTATGCAAAAAAGAATTCGAATGCTAAACGTGTTTGGGACGATGTTGATCAGAGATGGGTAGAAGTCGACCCCAAGGCAGGTGTCAAGGCAGGATCTCAATCCGCACCCCCGCAATCAGCAGCTCAAACAAATAAAAAGAAAGTGGTTGGTATTACGTTGGATGCTTCGAATGCGGCCGGCAAGGCTGCTCATGTGCAGGCTGCTGTTCATGCTCGTGTGAATGATATGAGACAATCACAGGCGAAGGCTGTGGCGGAGGTTCGCGAGCGAGAAAACAAGAAGAAGATGAATGATGCAGAGGAAGACGAAGTTCGCAAACGATTGGAACCAAAAATCAAGGTATGGAGCGAAGAGCACGGAAAGAAGAAGCAGCTGCGTGCGCTTTTGGCCTCCCTTCACACGATTCTCTGGCCTGGTGCCAACTGGAAGCAAATGAGCATTGGCGACTTGCTGGATGACGGCAAGGTGAAACGTGCATTCTTCAAGGCCTCACGTGTGGTCCATCCCGACAAGACGGTAGATTTGGACGCGGAAAAGCGGTTTTTAGCCAAGCGTATCTTTGACGCCCTTTCGCAAGCAAAGACAGAATTTGATAACTCTGCAAAGTAAGTTATGACCTCCTGATTATATTTATAGAAGGCGATTGACTTTAGAGAGGGCAGCGAAGCCTTTCAGTCTCTAGGAGAGTGGCAGTGGATCGTTTGGGGCTTAGTAGATGTGTGACGGCACTCCCGCTCCCCAGCGACCAACCACGACTGAGCAATGCTGATGTCTTTGATTTGAACAGAACCGCCTACTAGACAATGTCTCCTGATTCACACATTGAACATCTGCGGTGCTCCACCACCAAAGACAATCAGGTTCGATTGTTATCTGCCATCTCAAGTATCCTCTATCACCATGACAAGTACCTCCCCCACCACCAACTCTTCCTCTGAAGCATCGTTTGGTTGGCCTGTTCAAGTCTTTCGCCACACTCAGGCAAGAGGATGGGAAAAGGCTATCAACAACGTTGTGGTATTGGCCACTCCCTGTATCGGTGGTGTCGAGATTCGTCAGTTTCGGGTCCGCATTCGGGTCTTTCCAAAAAAAGAAGCAACAACGTCGACGGCGTCTCGCTGTACCAAACGTCGCAATCTCTTGTTCTTGTCTGCAAAGAGTCAGAGTGGTTCGATCGTTTTCTCTTTTCGCAACGAAGCTGCATGCAATGAATTTTTCGATGAGCTGTTGGATTTGAATGGCCGCAAGCAGCAAGTTGAACATGACAAGAAACCTGCTGCAGTAGCAAATGACGACGCAATTGTCGCAGCAGAAAGCACAGAGGAGGCTCAACGTCGCAAGCAAGACACACTGTCCTACCTTGCGAGACTCTTGCAAGACAAGGATTTCGGTCACTTCGTGCAGAATATGGAAGAGAGCTTGACCTCTTCGGAAGATGGCGCAAAAATGTTGGCAGCATTCCAGACTATGGGTACAGACGGAGAAGATTCAAGCAGCTGAGCTTCTGGTGGTAGAAGAACCAAGATGCCTCGCATAGTAGAGGGTGGGGTAATGCATGCTAGTTGATACACCTCACACCGCTGGGGAACTCTGCGCATTGCCGCGCATCGCAGTGACTAGGGTATTCTAGCAGGGGTCATAACGTAAGCAGTACGTGTAGCCACTAGGCCACATCGAGTTGTTTCGTACGTCACCTATCCCATCTTCTTTCCAATTAGTAGCAATGCCTTGGTTCTATTCGTGGCACAATCTTGCATTGAGTTCCACTGCGAAAGGTAGCGAGACGGCCGGCCGTTGTTGCGTGAGCGCCTGCAACAACAAGATAAGAATGAGCAGCGACGACGTGTTCTTCCATTATCGTCGTCCAATGGGCCTCCAGTCGTTCGAATCGACGTTGGAACGTCTCTGGCAGCCTACAAGGAGAGGAAAAAGAAGAAGAGAAGGAAGAGGAGAAGCTGGACAATGACTATTGACCTGAGAACAGTTTAGCGGAGATGAATAGCAAGGCGTAGCAGTGGCGAAGAGCAGCGGTCAAGTGGAGACAGGTGGTCAAACTCGAGCAGTTGTAGGACTTCCACTGGTGAGGGCAGCAGCGCCAGATTTGCGAGTACAGGAACGTCCAAGGCGAGTGACGAAACCAGAATCCAGCGCAGTGCTTCGGGTAAGCGCAACGCGCCCACAGTTACGACGACCGGTGTAGAAGATCCCTCAATCAATGCGTTTGTCGCACAACGCTACAGATACTTGAATCTCGCCTGCGAGACTTGTTTTAATCGAGGGCACGATTCTCATGCAGTTGACCAGGGACTACCATTGCCATTGCATATTCCAAGTGATCCAGCGATAATTTATCATCTATACCAACATAGCTAGTACAGCACGCAACACTTTCATCATTCTTTCCTCCACGCGCCTCTGGGAGCACAGCAGCAGCTTTGTCAAGGATCTGTGATCAATCGACCAGTCAATCCTTTCATTCAAGACACCCTTCCCAGAGATTTACCCGAAACTCGATCCTCTACGAACCTCACCCCTGTTTCTTGAATTCACTCATATTCATACTTGCCACAGGTCGACCGTACATTCGGAGCATACCCAAAGCCGAGATATCAGCACCAGCATTGTCTTCGATGAAGAATGTGAGACTCTTCACTCGTTGAAACTTGACGTACTTCAAGTTGATTGGATCCGCGCTTTCTCTCAAATCAGCTGCCGTCAGCTCCAGCGTTTGTTCAGGGTCCACATCGTCGCAATCCTCAAATCCCAAGTTTTCGCGGTTAATGTAAATATGAATCTTGCTAGGATTCTCTTCTGGGTTGATACCCTGATTGAACTCTGTGAATTTCAGTGAATGAACCTGTCGAGGAGAACATAGTTAGTATTTTGAACCAAGAATGGCGCACTTGAACCCACTTGCCAATGCGTCAATGTGTACTCCACGGGTGCTGTCTGTATTGTTGAGCAATGACTGACTTGCAGACTGTGCACTCACTTTGACAAACTCTTGAAACCCAATATGAATAATGAGCTGCTCATCAGCATCACTTTTACAACCCAACCTTGTGTCTCCAATGAAAAGATTGGTCATCGGAAAACCGGCAGCTTCGTTTCGCGCGTAACAGTCTGACTTTTCCATCTTGCTCACGAGATCAATAAATTTGCCATCATCCGCTGGCTCTGCTTGTGCAGGAGGTCCACCCATCTGTGGAAACATGGGAGTCGCCATTGTCAATGACAGAGAAGAAAGTAGAATGTGGACAGTTGCAACAAGAGCTCCAATGTCTTCGAAACGGTTTGGGTTGATTGAGCGCAACGACACCAGTTCACAAATGGGTGTCTTCGAATGTTTCGACGAAGTTCCACAGCTTTTCTACGATACTGATACGTACAGAAATTGGTATACAGTGTAAGTACCACTACTAGCCATGACGATAGTGCTACTGCGTGAGCATGCCAGGCCAAATTGTTTTGGCAGTTTTTATTTGACATAACTGACTTCGAGGGGCTCAAAATCCACTATAAATGACCCTAACTGACGACAGCTTAAGTAAAATCCGCCAACACTCATGAACATACCAACATCACGGATATCGCACATAAAAGATAGTAAGAGCCGTTAATATTCGAAACACTACGATATTCGAATATGAGTGGTCCTTGCAGCATAACTCGTTCGTCCAATATAGCCCAACAACAAGTGCGTAGACTAAGCGCGTAGACTAATGTAGTACAGCTCGTTAGCAAATCATACGATATGCAGAGTGCAAGAGATTGGTACTTGCACGAACTCGTGGAGACGAGGCTTAGTCCCACCGATCTGGGTCTTCTGGTGCAACAGGCCACGAGGCTTCGAACAAAAATTCGACCGATTGCCGAAGATCGCCTGACCCAAACCAAGCATTCGCGAACTTTCGAAAGCCTTGGAGCTTTTGGTACACAGCTTCACGATGCGGCGTACCTTGCTTGAACACCATCCACCCACTTCGGCACGTGGGATGGTTGTCATAATTGATGTTATCCACTTGCACACTATCTGGGTTCATGTAGAGGTATCCCTCGTTCGCAAGACGTACGATGAGAGTAGGTTCGCCGCTATGAACTTTGATATGATAACCGTAAGACCAATCCTGAGCCGCGTGACTGTACTCGCCTGTGGTAGTGCCAGTAGTCACCTGCGCATCTGCACTGTCGCAAAACGAGGAATGAGAATCTTGTTCAACGAACTCTCCTTTTGAACGATGGACCGCTGCCAACTTGAAAGAATGTTGGCAAGGCAAACCTACAGAAATGGGTTAACTATCCAGGTGCTAGATACTTTTGCAGTGTCGACCGATACTTTTGCAGTGTCGACCTTGAATTTCACAGAAATGAAGAACGTCTAATCCTTCTGCACGAGGGAAGGACCAAGTCGTAGTCGTGTGTAGCTTATGCATTTGACGACCGGACCAGATTTTCTCTAGTGGAGAGATGTCGTTCTTCATTTTCGGAGGCGGTACCAAGAGAATTTTCCAGCGAAGGTATCAAAAAGCGATAGATGACTGGTGGCGTAGAATAGGCTTAGTATTCGCGGACTCTCCCTGATAACACAGACACAACATATGAGCCTTCCGTATCATTCAGAACTGTTGGCTTCGCGGGTACACCCGAACACGGACAAAGCCTTGGATTCTTATCCAAGAAGTGACTGTTCGCCCCTCAAATCCGGGTTAGTGCCCACCGCTCAAAATCAACAGACCCTCTTTTGGAGCCACACAGTGACGGCGAAAGCACAGTTGTATTCATTTCGACATGGGATGAGCTTTGATCCTTTCTCTGATGGATCTTGCATTCTTCTAAAGAATGTTTGAAACAGTGCCTGGGAAAACGTCTACAACTTGGAATTTCTAGTAGGAGAAGTCAGAATCAATCTTCGTGTAAGGATGGAACCAGAAACGACCAAAACAGTTCCAATTCTCGATATTTCTCATTCTTAATTGCTTGTCGTGCAACGAAAACGGTGCGAACTGTTAGCTGAACACGGATGCTCAGCCTCAGCCTACTTTTTGCCTCAACTGAGAGATGCGCAATAGACGAACGGCGTCAAATGGAATTACAGTTCACTACGTTGACATGCCTATCAAATCCAGAAGTCGAAGCAGGAACGGTAGCGACATATCCAGGAACAGCGTGAGGTGTATTGTTATTTGCAGCACGAAGTTGCTGGTCTTTTCAGTCCACCTATCTCTCGGGAACCGAAGCTACGACGTTTGTGCCTTGTGTGAACCTGGCAACTAGATGCATTGCGCCAATATACAATCAATAGCTATTATTTGGAACTATTTAGAACACAGGCTGGAAGAACAGAGGGGTCTCCTGGACTACCGGAATTCCGTACAGAGCCTCTTGCGCAACAAAGCCCAAGATTGCCATCATGGCAATACGGCCATGCTTGATTTCCTTCAGTTGCATCTCAGCCTGACCCAGTCGGTCATCAGGGAAGAGACCAAGAGGGTCGAAGTTGCAGTCGCCAGGTGTGTAGTTCTTTCCCTTCTCTTCAAACATCTTCATGTTCTCGATTTCAACAATTCCGGCAAGGGCTACAATGCCAACCCAGTACGCAATGTTGACATTTTCCAGACCACCGTTCAGAATGGATGGTGACTCGCCGGATTTGGTGAGAAGGTCTGGCATGTTGAGGCTTGCGGCAATTGGCTTGTCGAACAGCTCTGCAAGAGGCCACCCGACACATGCAAGCATAGCCAGACGTCCGTGCTTGATCTCAGCTTCGCGCTGGCCCATCAAACTAGCCTTGTCTTCACCTCCAAAACCAAATGGACTGAGTAGAGGGTAAAGCAGTGGAATGATGTGAGGAAAAGATCGACGTTTACGGCAGATAACAGATTGTTTTCGCGTGGAGAGAGACGTGTGCGTCACTTACTCGAAGCCAACATCTCCTGGCAGGGAGCCGTCCAAATTTTTCGGACGGGGGACGAAAGGAATCGCCTGGGACATTTCGTTGTTATCATTGCCGCCAAGGTCGTTATTGAGAGCAGTGCTGGACTTGACCGAAGCGGACAATGGAGCAAAGGCAGTGGCTGTGCTGAGAGCTAAGGCAAGGATAGTGTACTTCATGTTTGCTTTGAATTTGATGTGCTTTTCGAATATTTTGTGAGCAAACGAGTGGTGATGGGGTTTGTATGAGCGCAACAAGTCTCGATCGTCATCGCCACCAGCAAGGGTGATGGCTGAGTAAGGCTACAAGTGAGTGATTGAGTCAGCCTCACAGTCTAGTCACAAGGGGCTGGTCATGCGAATGTCAGTCCCGCGAGGATATTTGACGTCATCGTCGCGTCTTTCCACTCCACTTCTGTCCGTCGTCCGGTATGTTACCCTCAGTTTAGTACTGGACTGTAGCTAGTCTAGAGTTGTGATGCTCCTAGAGGAATCCTGCGTGACAAGGAATCTCTAGAAGAGTGTTAACCTGTGATGCTCCTAGGAATCCTACGTAACAAGGAATCTAGAAGAGTGTTACTAGTACTATCGTACTGGATTCCTCTCAAGAGTCCCTCTAGAGTCTATCATACTGAAGTAACTATGACATAGGGCATCGAGCGAACAACGTCATGTGACGGGATGCTGTGCGTGTTGGCGATTGGCAAAATTGAGGAAGTTCGAGAGAACGTACACGTACAGTGACACCCTCAAAAACTTGCACAGTCGAGTCTACAATCACGATGAAGGGAGGGAAATCGTGAGAGCACGAGGCGTTCATTTCGTCTGAATTCAGAGAGCTAGCTTCCTCCTAAACCAATTCAATATAATCAGCTGTGATGTGACATGGTATCTTAGACACATGAACGTAGCGGTCGAGCTGTTGCTTACAGTGATAAGGATCGACCGCCCTAGTCTCAAATTCTGTGGAATAACCGCGTCAGAACAACTACAAGAATCAACCAACGTCGACCTAGGAGTCATGCACACGGCATTTCATCGCCATGACGTCCCAAGAATCGTGTGTTTCTTAGCTAAAATGGTGTTGTGGTGGCTGTAAATGATCTTGATTGCGCCGATCAATAGATCTCGTGAAGTGCATCCAAGTAGAATCCATATCCTGAATCACTTTCCCAGTCTGTGCCCGATTCCACAGATGTCCCCTCTCCCCACTCATTAAATGTCGTTACCAATTGCCATTGCTCGTTTCTGTCGACCATTTTGGCCACGTTTCCTCTCCACTCGTCCTCGGAGAGCCGTGCCAATAATGGCTCCTCTTGATCTGCTCTCCAAAAGCCAGGCGAGATGGACATGGAATAACCTTGATTGTAGTTGATTGCCGCTGCCGGTCCATATTGATGCCATGAATCAGGCTGCACAGGACAATCGGTGAATCCTCGAAAGAGTTTCAGGACAACATACCATTCACCTTGTGATGCTGTCATCCAACGCTCACTGACCCCGCAGTCGTTCGGTTCATTGTAGACAAAAATGACAGGTCTTCCATCAATATGCGCCCAGGATTCGTGAAAGGCAAACCAGTATTTCAAGTAATCTAAATCAGCACGAATTTCGATAGCGTTCGGATCGATACCCAATTCGTCTTCATGGTAGACTGTCCATTTGAGGTTGGGTGGTGATCGTTGCAACAGATTGTGAATACGTGCTCGATCCAAATTTGAATTCGGTCCAAACCACGAGGCAATCACCAAGTCAATGCGGGCATAGGAGAGCGCATCCAGATGGTTTTCGTACGTTGCTGCTCGTCCTGATGAATACTTTCCCAACGTGGCATTGTACTTGGTGGGTTGTTGCTGAATTGTCCATGTTTCTGGAAACCAGGGATAGTAAAAGGCTCCTCGCACAGGTAACTCCAAGTTTTGCTTGTCTGGGATTGGAGTATCTGGATAGAAGCCCTTGGGACGCCCATCGAACCAAAGGCGTGTCATTACAGTCCCACCATTGCCATCATCTTCATCCAACACAATGGCCATTTGTCCGTCATCATCGAGTATCAGATATGCTCCTGAACTTTTTCCAGTATTCGTCTTCCACAACGTTGTCCTATTGGCAGCTCGCAACACCAAATTCCCACCCGATTGCATGTACAAGGTTGTCGTTCCATTGACGCCGGGGATGCCACTATCGATTCTCCAAATGACAGCATCGCCTTGATTCAGTTGACGGCGTACTAAAAGGAGGTCGTCGTCAAAGTCAGACCCGCCCATGCGAAAGAAATAAAGTCCGTTAGGAGAGGAAACTCCTGGTGAAGTGTGAGTCAACTTGGTGTCTGACGCCAAGACAACTGCAAAGGGAATGGTGGTAGTCGGAGCTGCTGAGGGATACAAAGTTGGTGCGGATGGAGACGAGGTTGGAGACAACGAGTGCGACGGCGACAACGACGGAGACAAAGATGGCGTCGCAGAAGGGGGTTCGGATGGTGACAGTGATGGTGATGTGGAAAGTGACAATGATGGAACAAACGAAGGCAGCACAGCGGGAACACTCAAAGGAGAGGGGGCGCCTGATGGTGTCAGTGATGGTGGCGTGGATGGAACAAACGAAGGCAGCACAGAGGGAACACTCAAAGGAGAGGGGGCGCCTGATGGTGACAGCGATGGTGACCTGGAAAGTGACATTGATGGAACCAACGAAGGCGGCACGGAGGGAATAGTCGAAGGGGCGCTCGAAGGCAAGTCGCGCCCTTCTCCTCCATTGCACACACAGCAAGTTGTTTGTAGATTGCGCAGAGTGTGAGAGACAGGAGGCATTTTGTGGGGTAGACTGCTGTGCGCATCCTCATCTTCTTCATTGACCCCCGGCGGGGCGGCCACCAGTAGCCTTCGCCGGCCAAGAAAATTGACCAATGAAGCTGTCCCTAGCAGACTAACAATGTTCGTAAGGACCAGGAGAGGCACAGTCCTCATCTTTGGTTCTCGCTTTTGTTGTCAAGGAGAGGTGCAAAGGTGCAAAGGCGTCTCGCGTTCACGCAGTGTCTTGATCTTGATTCCGAGCGTCGGCAGGATTCAGATAGAGATAGATGGACGCACACAGTCTTATGAAGTGGGGCGCGGGGCGATTGTGATAAAGCGAGAGAAGGGGGAAACAGCACACAGCATCAAAGGTAGACTAGAGACCTCTGCGAATCTCTATCCTTTTGCTTTTTCCGATCGTGCAAAATGTTCTCCCATGCAAAGTCTGCAAAATGCCAATGCCAAACCGCCCAAAATTCGAAAAAAATGGCTCGTGCGCCATAATTTGCGCGGGGCGGGGGCGGCCGGCACCCATGCAGTAAAAATTATTGATCCATGCCGGCACCGATGAATCAAGAAATAACCTCTGCATGTTTTACAGCATACATGTTGATGTATGGCCTTCTCGAGAACGCCGTCCCGATCAACGTGGAATATCTACATGTAGAACAATGCAAGCTAGAGCTTCGTTGGAATGACAGCGGAAAGGCAACGCGGAGAACCGGTCTCTAGGTGATCCGATGGTGGATACTTTATCAACTGCAAGATGCTTCCTATGCCTTGGCCCCCGTGGATCCAAACAGGGCCGCAACGGGTGTGAAAAGTCGACCTTTCTTCGAATCCTGGCAGAAGCCTGTTGCGGTCGAATCAGCAGTGGGTTCGTCCGGTATGCTACAGCTTCAAAATATAAATGCTATCGGTGCGTTGAATAGACTATCATAACTAGCAGACCGAGTGTCCACCGGGCCATCAAGCAAACAACATCATATGACTGGATGCCGCGCGCGTAATAGAAGCTTATAAAAAATGATTAAGTAAGTTCGAAGTGCAAAGTTATGTATGACACAAGATTCGAAGTTAGCCATCAAGTACGCATTGTATGGCATTGCGTACCCAAATACTTGCACAGTCGAGTCTACAATCACAGTGATAGGGATACCGTCAGAACGCCAGACCATTCAGTCTCGTCTCAACTCAAAGAGCTAGCTTCTTCCTTTATCATAAACCAAAGCAACATTGTCAGATGCCATCGTAGACACATGAACACATGAACATAGCGGTCGAGATGTTGCTTGGAGTGATCAGGGTGGTCGACTATGCATGCACTCAAATCCTGTGGATTGTACGGATACCGTGACGGTAAATATGTTAAAAAGAGTGCGTTTTTCGTATTTTGGAGCTTGTTTCTGCCCGAAATTTGAATTTTTGGATCGTCGGATTCAGAATTCAAGATACCAACCAAAGATCACGTCCAGGTGCGCCTTGCCACCATGGCGGAACAGCGACGACGACGACGACGAAGGGAAGCTCACACTGGCAAGGTTGAAACTGAGAGAGCGAGGGCTCCGAAGGGACGCGTGAAGCGATGGAGAAAGAAACGAGGACAGAGTTATCAACTGGCAAAACTCATTGTAGTTGTAAGCGTGCTGTCTTTCTTGATCTTTATTCTCGTCGTCCTTCTCCCCACCAACAGAGCCCACATGAAGGGATTTCTTAGGAATTCATCTCTCGGGAAGTATCGCAGAGTTGCTTTGGAACACCGACATGCCTATGATGCGGCGTATCGGCGAAAGGGGGAGGCGCCCGAGACTAATGTGGAGGGCATGCCAGTGACTACAAGCCAATCATATGGACTCTCGAAATGCTCGTTGACTGTCGTTTTGATGGATCCACGAATACCCACATTAGGTCCTGGCCAGGCTATCTGGTTCGCCTTGGAATCTGCTGCACTTCACACGGATGACGAGTCTTGTTTTCTTATTCAAACATCATCATGCCAAGTAGAGCGTTCAAAGGGCGACAATCGCAGTGCACCTGACGCTATCATGCATCATATCTACCGATACTCACTACCTGTCTTTCGAAAGGTTTTAGAAGAGAATCGAGTACGTGTTGCCATCCTCGACTATACAAAGTACAACATGAATTCCTGCAAGAACTTTGACCCTAATGCTGCCTTGTTGAATGTAAATTATTGGAACGACGAGTTCATTGACGCGGATAGTGAGACCGTCATGGTGATGCAAGCTGACACGGTCTTGTGTCACAACGTGGATGTACAGTTGTATCAACCATTTGCGTTTGTAGGCGCGGTGTGGCCAGCCAAGGCCAATCTCAACTTTCCAGAGCCCATGGAAGGCATGTGTCGCGGGATGTCAAATCGGTGGAGGACCTGGTTGCGACCACAGAAGAAATGGGAGAAGCAGCAAGAATTCATTAAGAATGGAAACATTCCAGACTCACCGCTCCCAAAGCCCCGGCAGCTGCTGAACTCTGACTTTCCCAAGATCTGTGAGGATGGTATTGCTCCAGTTGGAAATGGTGGTCTTTCACTGCGAGATCGTTCGTGGATGAAGCGAGCTGTCGAGGCGTGCCCGCACGACAAGTACTCAGGAGTTGTTGATCTCAACGAAGTAGGGTGTAAGGTACTGGATGACATCAATGAGGACTTTTACTTTGGGACTATCTTGCGAGGAATTTTGGCGCCCCTTCCCACGGGCTACGAGGCATCGTTGTTTGCGTCTGAATCTCTCTGGGCTGAGGATGTATTGGAGATGTACGGCGGAGCTCCATCTGGAAACAAGCCACATCCAACTATAGCACATGAAGGGAAGAAACTGACAATTCCGACTGGCTTTCACAAGCCATGGGCTTATCAGTCAAATGACCTGTTGCGTTCGAATCATCTAGAGCGGGCATGTCCTTTGTTGCAATACATCTTTGAACCCGAACAGAGTCGCTATAAAGCTACTGAGGGCAAAAAAGTCTGATTGTTGTGGTGTCTCATACGATCCTCTGAGCCTTGGGTACAGCCAAGGCAAATATCAACTGTCCAGAACCCTTGTAAGGCAGATGCCGTGGGATGCCAAATCGATGGAGAACCTGGTTTCGACTGCAGCCAAAGTCAGAGAAGCTCGTTAAAAATGGAAGAAACCCAGACGCACCTCTCCCAAAGCCCTACCATGAGCCGAACTCCGACTTGCCAAAATCTATTGAGTCAAGCGATCAAGACAGGTACTTAGCGGTGGTCGATGTGAACGGAGTATGAGAGCTTCTGCTTTTGTTAAAATGGGTCGGTCACGAACAGGGACTGGTTGGGCCTGTAGATTGAGGGCAAATACTTCCGTCGGGTCTGATGCTCTACATGTAGCTTCTCCTTGCCAAACGTTTTCCTCAGCCGAACCTCCCGAGAAGCTTTCTATCTAAATAGGGTTGGGGTTAGGAGCAAGACGACTTTGGAGAGCTCGAGAGCTCGATCAGTCGTCTCGCCAAATCGATTCTTCTTATGACAATGACGACGATCTATGCCTCTACTGTTCATCCCATGACAGCATCACATCTTCGCTCGTTCTATGAAAGACGTACACGCAGTCAATGAGATTGTCAGCGTCTCTCCGATGGCGATGGATTATTGGATCTGTGACAGCGCTGTTGCTCATTCCAATCCTACAGTTTCGTCACGCGTCCTTGTGGACGAAGGCTGCTACCTCATCTTTCTTTCGAGTTGTATCCAAGAGTTGGATTGAGGATGATGCTGAGACCATCACTAGTATCCGCGTGCTACAGCGACACCCATCAGACTGTGAAAACCAATACAACGTTTCAGTATTCCCTATCCCAAATGTTGCTGATCCAAGGAAAGCTTCGGAGGCCTACCATTTCATATTGGACGGGATTGATCGCAGTCGCTGCCTCTTCAAATCAGACAACCACTCATCGTCAGTCTGGGTTGTTTCTGCAATTCACAGCAGCCCAGGTGCAGTCATGGCGCTTTTGCGAGCTCGACTGAGCCAAACGAAGCCACTTTATGAAAGCGCGCCTCTGGACTTGAACTTGACAATCCATCATGTAGACTGGAGTGATTCGTCAGACATGACTTTGGACCAGGGATTCTCATACGAAAGGATACTTGCCAACTACACAACGGAGAACATCACGGGGTTTGCAGTGCATCGATACAAGCGAAGCCTTGTCGAGCAGCGCAACACGAATCGAGCTTGGAATCTCGGTCGGCTCACGACGTATCCACAGGAGATGCACCATATACCCTATGGTGTCCGCTCGGATTTTATTGTAGAAGCAAACGCTCAAATCCTGCTACTCATGAATACAAGTGCTGACGCATTTTACAACAACACGATGCCCGCAGTCAATGATGCAGCACCCATCAATCCGGCTCTCGTTGAACATGCTCGCCAAAGTGGAGTCCGGAGCTTTTGGTCTTCCAATCTTGGAGCTTGTGGCGCTGAATGTCGAAAACGAGGGCGCCTACGAGTTCGCGTCAGCAAAGCAGTGGAAGACTTTGGCGATGCTGTACTAGCGAGCAACGACACGGCGGATGAACAACTTCGGACTAGCTTGGTACCAGTGGCCAAAGTCGAAATGGTGGGGACCAACGGCAATCAAGGGCGTGGCCGTCCATCGAAAGAGTATATGCATGACTTGTTGGCGTACAAAATTATTGTAGTGGCACAACGTGATCACTGGGAAGGTCACTATCGGTTGATGGAGGCTTTCATGGGAGGAGCTCTCGTCTTTCATGATAAAATGCTGACACCTCCAAGACACCTGGTTCATGCCGAACACTATGTTATTTATGACTCGCTGGAACATTTAGTGGAACAGATCCGGTACTACCTCACGCATGAAGAGGAACGTCGCAAGATTGCGCATGCTGGTTGGAAACTAGTAATGGAACATTACAGATCGTGGCATTTAATGGAGACCATGGTGTTTCGAGATGATCATCTTGCTGCTCGCTGAAGTAACCCGATAATTCTCTTTTTAGCCACTTAGGTTGTAAAAGCATCGCATTTTGCCAAAGCAACACTGTTCCTCCATGACATCCACAATAGCGACCTCCTTGGTGTACAAAGCAAACCAAAAAATACTAGCCTATGATACCACTGTTTCTAGTTTGATTGTAATACGAAGTGAAGTATCAGAATTCGAATGCCTCGGCTATCTTTGTGACGTATCAAATCAAAATCACCTCAATGCAAGGCAAGCACCATCGTAGCGATTTGGTCTTGATCTTGACATCTGGAATCTTCGAGTCCTCGAATCCTCAAAATATTTTAGAGCTGCAAAGTCCTCCTTTTGACTTCGGCACTGCATAGATTCTTTAGTACTCGGACTAGAGAGAGAGAGAGAGAGAGAGAGAGTCCATGGTACCTACCAGGTTGAACGTCTCGTTCCGTACGTAGCGCAGTCGAACCTCATCAGGTTGTTGTGTGTCTTCGAACCTCGTGGGCGGTATAAACTTACTCGGGAGTACTCGAGAAAGATGATTCTATGGCGTGCACGTACTTAGAACTACCACTTGCGAGGTTGAACATCACGTTCCGCAAGTAGTGCAGTCGAACCTCAACATGTTACAGTGCCTTCTATCCCCATGTGAAGCGTCGCTACAAGTCATAGACCTCAATGGTCATCGCTAATCGGAAAAGACAGTTCTTCCGCCGTTCCATGGTGGAAGCTTCCTATGACACATGCCCTATTCGTGCGTTTTGAACCATTTATACTATGAAACCCAATGTTCTACTTGTTCCGACACCTTGTGCGTTGAGACTCCAAAGAAGCACCTCTCACTCTAGAAAGGGCCAGCCGTTTTGAAGAAAACATACTGGATTCTACTTATTCCAACCTCTTCATGGTTGAAACCCA
>JAVCKV010220664.1:0-13027 GCA_032274145.1 Herpochondria borealis | reverse complement strand
CTAATTAATTCATTAATTTTGTTACGTTCCGGTACTTTTTCTTGTATTTTAAGGATGATAAATTATTACCAAGAAACTGGAATGTCCATTAAAATTAATATTTCTAAAAAGTGTAATTTTTATACGACTTTTACAAGTTACAACTATAATATATAATTGATGGTAATGTTTGAAAGATTTCATTGAAAGAAATATGGATACTTTGCACAAGACAAACTAGGCAATTATTGTGGAAAAAACTGAATACCCTAACTTCATAAATTGTAAAATTACGTCAATAATATTATAAATACGGGAAGTGCTGTCAAATAACTTGCATATTCTGTTCTTAAACAAGTGAAACCTCATCTACACCACTTAAAACATTTATAGCACAACAAATGATGTGTTGGAATAAAAGTGATTTATTCCTTACCTTTCTCTCAGTAATACGAGATAAGTAAATTAAAATTACAAAATAAAATCTTTATAAAAAGCACGGTGGGTTGTCTTTAATAACAAAACGCTCGTATATTTTAAATGCTGAAATTAATGAGGAGATTAAAAATCTGGTACATGTTCTCTCTACATCTGAAAATTAGATAATAGGACAATGAACTATGTTATTTTAATATCATTAAAGTTAATTAAAAATTCTGGAATCATTGCCCGTCAATGCTCGATTTCTTTATTTTGTCTTAAAAATATGGATGTTAGCAATGTACGTTTTTTATGACTATTTTGTATTCAACCATATTAGACGGATATATTTTCCGTTTAAACTGCTTTGCATACATGAAAACGTGCAGTGCATCATTTTCTAATATTATTTTATTCTTGAAAGCATTATTTAGGTAACTTTTTCAAATTATTGTTATATAATACAGAATTGTATTTTCAAAACAAGGGATATAAATTTTCAACTATGGAAATCTTACGTACTTTAATAAAGTGGCTGGAGGTTGCTGTACCCTCGGTGACTGTACAGGTGGACCTTGCTGGATTTTGAGACACGAGTAAGTAGCTTCCATGGACAATCACACGTGAATCAGTTTCCACGGTACAATTGTATTCTCTGAGTAGCTTGCCGTGGATTTTTAAAGCCAATGTTGCAAGAAATGTCCGCCTACTTGAACCTCCCAAGTCGTTTGGATTCAGTTAATTATGTTCCATTGTGTTCCTTTCGATACGAAAAGACTTTTTCCCTTCTTCTTAAGAAGCTTCCTTGAAATTGTAACTGAACAAGACGGAAGACGGAGGGAGGTGAAAGGATTGAAAGTGATGTGATGGGATACTGAAACTATAAACACAAATAAAGAAAGGATCTGCCTATATATACTCTTTAATATGAATGTGCCTCAAAATGTTTGTATGATAGAACTCAACTTAAGGAAATGTTTGCATTGAATTAAGCAAAGGATTTTTTAAGTTTCTAAAACTTTTTCATTTCACCCATGGATCTTAATGTTTCTGATAATATGAAGTGAACCATTTTCATTACATCTTATATAAATTGTCAACTATGATCATTGCAAAACTCGAAGTATTTTTGACGGAGTGGAAATTAAATTTTCTTTGAAATATTCAACATTCAATTTTTATGCCGGTTAGGCCTCCTTGTAAATTTTTATTGGCGTAGGAAATTTCGCTGGAATTAAAACTGCTTTATTTGCCTGTTGGAGCACAAACTATATTTATTGGAAGACATCTAAATTTCACAATTATATTTCTAATCTAAAATTGTGGTTTTTCTGATTCTCGCTGACTTTTCTATATAAAGAATCACTTATTACTCTTATGTGGCTCCAGGCTAATGATTTATATTGAGTAGCTAAGTTTGAGAGTCAAAGAATTGTAGAATTGTGTTCCCAAACACGATTTATTAGTAAATCGGTACTTTTCGGTAAAGTTCTACATCTCTGTGTGTCGTCTATAATTTTTTTCTGCTCAGATACTTGGTTTGCGGAAGATTACGTTGGCAGGAATCGTAAATTTTCAACAAGTTTATGCACGGAGGGCCAGATATTCGTTGACAGTTTCATTCAAAACAATGAAACTTTTTGAATTCCCGCAAAAACATTGGCTGCAACATTTTTTAAATCAATACAGTAATCTTCTTAATGATTAACGGTGCAATTAACGTTCTACAGCGTTTTGTATAAGCTAAGCTGTATTTTTTATTTTGCAATATCAATTTGTAGTCCACTGGTTTTTCTTGGATGACAGAGTGGCACAACATTTGACAGAGGAACTCAGCAATTAATTTGTAGGATGTAAATGAGTAATCATGCTTTGTGTGTCCGCTTATTCATAATGACAAATTCTTTCCCGAACTTTTCACAAGTGTTGGTCCCGAAATGATGAATGAATTCTAATTTTCCAAAAATCCCAATCTTAGACCACTTTCAAAAATATGAACTTATGTACGAATTTTTCATTTAGAAAATGTAGTATTTTCATGATGATATGGTCTTCACGTGAGGACTCAGCTTCAGAATGACAGTATTGAGCACTGGAAAACAGAAACACCTCAATTGACGGTTTTTAATCTTTCACGCCCGGAAAATTGGTACAAGTGCCAATGCATCAAAAAATTGAAAAAGTTGAAAAGGTCTTCTTCATACAAATGTGTGGAATCGTTCACGTTTACATCCCGCTGCAATTTATTAAATACAGAAGAGGGTAGGGAATTCTCAAAACGTTGGGCCTGGCTGGTTGGCTGAGATGGCCAATTGGCATCCCAGCCGCTTCTTTGTCTGTATTTATACTCCTTCTGAACCATAGAAATCCATTGCATCTACGCATACTCCTACTTAACGATACTTTTTATCCATAAAGTAGCTGCTAGAAACACTGTAGACAAACTGTATCTTGATAGAAAAAATGACCGCTACCTAAGCGATAATCGGGAACAGTCGAATCTGTAGTACCCTTAAGATGCTTTCTAGAACCATCTGTAGATACCAGCCCCTCTACGGTGCGTGATCGTTACAAGTACTGGATATTCGATTCTTCCATCTGCAATAACGCAACCTTCCAACCAGAGAAGCGCGGAAACAAACAGAATGGCAGTGCGACTGTACCAGCATAACACCCTTCGCATATATTAAGAAAAGCAGGCCTTAAAATTGCGACATCGCCAAAAAGAAAAAACATCCTGCTTAGAATTTTGACGTTTCATGTCCGACATGGTGCAAGTTAAGGCTCTAAGCTTCTACTACAGTGAGATTCTTTTAATCAGTCATTATGTGCTTTATGCAGTGATACCAATGTCGTGTAGTGTCTCCATTTTATTGGAGGGAATCTTTGTATGCCACGGAGCCAGACCCGATGAGGCTTTACTTCCACAAAGCCGAATATACAAATGACATATTCGTGTTGAATCGATTCGCCGATGCATACATAAATGCAGAAGGCTCGAAATAGATTGCGGTTGCCTCGCTTGCTTGCAGTCTTGTAAATTATCGATCAGGATGTAGTTTCAGCTGCATGACAGTCATATTTGCTCGTTCATAGTTGCTATGACTCTTGTTCTTTCATGAACGTGGAGATCGGTTGGAATTAAACTACCGGTAGTCTCTATTTTTAGACAAACTGCAAGAGGCCAAAGCAGCAAACGGAAAGAGCGAACGCATAAGGTGCATCTCACAGCTTTCGTACTATTTTAAATTACTCTTCTATCTGGTTTTTGCACTCGGGAGACACGGGACCGGATTGGTTAGGCTAGAAACCATACCAATGTGCTTTCACTGTATGTTGTCAGTCCCTACGGTTTTTTGTACTCAGCACCTTTTTGCGCAACAGACCAACATAGGATTTACATGCAAAGTAGTTGCTTTATTCGTTCCTCGGTACCTTTTCATGAGTAATTAATAGATTTACATATTTTTCTTTGCTCGAAAGCATTCAATAAAGTTTCATGTGATGGTGTACTCAAGATTGTTGTATGTTTGAAATTTTCGAAAATACTGTTGGACAGAAAAAAAAGTCATGCAATAGGACGCATGAATTTCTATGAATGATGTATATGTACATATTTATTGTTCATTATATGGTTTGGAGCGCTCGTGACAACGCCTTCAAGAAAACCGCCATTGAAAATTACAGACATTTTCTAAAAATTCTTTTGAATTATTAATAAGTTTGGGATTGCCGCATTGGCTTCTCAGAAAACCCTGTTGTTAGAGGATATGTTTGAAGAACTGCTCACGTTCTTATATCTGTGCAGAGCACGATGTATTCTTACTCCCTCCTTACCAGTGTGATACGCTGATCAGTCTGAAGTGGAGCTTCAATATTAATCATTACCGCGGAGTAAAGAAAGGGTTATAATACTCTTAAAAAAACTAACCTCTTCTTCCATCGGATCTTATGAATAAATTTTAACTTAACCCTAGGTATGACTATTAATTTATTTAACTCTTAAGCCCCTCTCGCCCGTGACATGGGCTGAAGTGACGATTTCTGGGAACTCAATTTTTTGCAAATAACCATTGTTAGTCACCCCTTGGTCGAAATCTGCCAGCCGTCCTCCCCAAACCCTAAAGTTCCCAACATATTTTTAATATATGTAACTCAAATCGAAACAAGATTGTTTGTAATTTCCTTCTCTGTCAGAGCAAGTCTAATGTTGGGCCGTGGATACTAGTGAAAGGGAAAGTACACCGCTGCGGGTTCCACCCATGTCGGAGAGGAGTGTTTTCATTGGTGAATAGACAATCTGAAATTTGGATGATTCCTCGTACTGCTATTATTTAAATTGTGCAATATTCTAACTGGGCACTCGAGCACCTGAATTTCGGGTAGATAAAAGCTGGTGTAGGACTTTGGAACTCATTAGAAATCTGTACAATGTCGGCAAATACACACCTTCAGATTGAACACGAACAATAAACTAAAGTACACTGCCGATGCCTACGGGACCGATAGTGTATTGAAAATCGCCGCAGTTGAAAAAGTCAAACGTCACCGAGCTCAATAATACTCTTATTGAGCACCGATAGACATGCTCTAACGGATGTGTCAATTCTGTTCATTTTGGTTGAGTACAAGATTCAGAGACAACGACTTCCAGCTTGAAACTTGCATTTGAGTTCCGACGAATTGTAGAATGACCTCTACAAGAGCAGCCATGCAATCACCACGGCCGTATAGGTTTATCGAACATTACCCCGCAATGCATGACGAAGCAATGAAAATCGTGCGCCGGTGTGGCGGAGTAGCATTCTAGCCACTTCTGGGCTGTGCAGTTCTACCTTCCCCACCGCTGCAACACCGTAACATGACTGACGACAAGTTGTTCAAGGCAAACTTACAAGACCTCTATGTTTGTCACCAGCATGCCCCACATGTCGTCCCATCGGGACCAGCTGCGCCTGGCGATGGCTGGAAAATGATGTTGGTATGTCGTTCCATGAGCACGGGAGATTCTCGGTGGGTGAGGGCGGCTGGCTGCTTGTACATCACATCGGGCCCAACTCTATTTCGTTGCGCAACATGCACGCCAAAACAATAGGCGACGGAGTTCTTGCCTGGCATGAAAAATGAAGGTTGTACAATATGAAACCCTTATTTACAAATGTGAGGGCTCCGTGGACGAACATTCTCATGAATACTCGTGCTACAAATCGTGCATGACTCCCTTGCTGTGACGCGCAACTCAAGACAAGTTTCACGAAAATATTTTTGACATGCGGTATCATACCGTGGTACAGTGCGCCTTATCCGTACATAGCGTCGAATAGTATCCGAGGTGAAGACTGCTTCGAGGAGTCGATGTGGACAAAAAAAACGAGTATCGGCTCCGGGAAAGGGATTGTGCCGTGCGTCAGAATTATTTCGGCGGCGCCCTCTTGAAGTACAAGGCGACCTATTATATCACGTGACTTAGGTCTGGGTCTGCTTCGTCAAATCTAGGCTGACAGCAAGGATAATCTAGCATGGCAATAACAGTATCTTGCTCTTATGACCGTCAATGCAACAGATTGGCACTCTTCAAGTATCAATTCCTCCTTGTTCGCTCTTCTCATAACTTTAAAGAGTCGACAGCCGCGAACCTCACCCTCCAACACCAACCTGTGTAAACACCAACTTACTCGCTGGACTTATGCTGTTATACCACTGTGTGCCGTAACTTAGTGGAAGACACAATAGCGTATATACGTGACCAACCCCAAGGCACCCCCTTCCCTCTCCACCCTACGCAAACCTCAACGTCTGCGCACAGACTACCAAAAATAAACCACCCTTGCTCAACAAAATTCACGGCAACATGTTGCACTCCCCGCCATCTCGCGGTATCCCAGTGATCGCAGTGATTTTCGCCCTCTTCGCCGCGGCTGCTGCATCTGTTTCCGAGGCCGCGAACCAACCTGATGCCAGACTTCCCCTCCCGCCGGTGTCGCGCGCGATCACATCCATCGCCAGCCCGTCCGTCTGTCTCGGCGACTTCGAATGCGGGTCCTCCTCCTACTGCAAGCCCACCATAGCGAACTCGTTTCGCGGCCTCTGCGCCCCACGCCTGGGGCTAAATGAGACATGCCTGCAGACAGGCGAGTGCCGCAAAAACACGTTCTGCTTCTTCGGGTCAAGGAAGAGCTGCGCGCCGCAAGGCAAGCTGAACGAAGTGTGCAACCCCGTTCTAGGAAGCGCTTGTCGCCCCGGTCTCACCTGCGCACCGCCGACCTCGACCTCCTGCGAGCCGACCCCGGCATGTGACGGCAACATTGGCCGCTGCCGCCCGCTCAACCCGGGTAAACTCGACGCACCCTGCCGCTTCGATCGTAACTGCGACCAAAACGGGGGGTTTTACTGCCGTAGCGAGCCCGGCCGCTGCGGGCGCAAGTTCTCTGCTGGGGAGAGATGTAACCGCGCCGCGGACAACTTTGAGTGTCTCGGCTTCTGCGTACCGCGCTTCGGACTGGAAAGAAGTGGCACCTGTGCGCCCACACAGCCGCTTGGCGGTCTGTGCACGGAAAACAGGCAGTGTGTACAGCCGTTCGATCTCGCCCAGCGCCAGGACCGGTTCACGTGCAACAAGCCACGCGGAGAAGAGTCGCCGGGGCGCTGCGCGCGGCTGTCACAGCTCTTGAAAATCCTCGGAGCGCCCTGCAACAGGAAAAGGGATATGTGCGACACGCGCAGGAGTCTAAGCTGTCTTTGGTCGTCGCGCCTGTGCCGTAATGTCTGTCAGCAGCGGCATGATAGACCGCTGAACAAGAATTGTACGCCTCGTAGCGAGTTCAGCAGCTGTCGCGCACGCAGACAGGCCTTTCCGCTCGAGTGTCGCGTGACGCGCTCGGTGCCTGGAGCACCGGGCGCCAGTTACAGGGGACTTGAGAGTATCTCCACGTTCTGTGTGCGCCGCAGTAGCTTTGTGCCCGCGGGCAAGAGCTGTGAGACCGAGAGCGTTTTTTGCCGCTCTGGATCAGTCTGTCGGATTGTCGACGGCGTGCGTCTACGAGAGATAAGTGGGTTCTCTCGTTTCGGTACACAGCCCGCCGTTTACTGTGTGCGTGAGCTGAAGAAAGGCGCTTCTTGCGATGTGGGCGACAAATTCCGCACAGCCTGCAAGGAAGGGCTACGCTGCTTCGAAGGCGCCTGTCGCGCACTGCCTTCCCCGCCTCCAACTGTGGCAAACACGCACGCGTTTATTGGAGGGTCATGCGCAAGGCTACCGTGTACCCCTGGCTTTGTCTGCGGGAAAGACAAGCTTTGTGCGCGCATGGTAGCACCGGTAGGGCCTGGGAAGCTATGCGACCCGGCGAAATGCAAACCTGGGCTCGTATGTCGGACGCGGTTCGGCATTTATGGGCTTCACCGTTGTCGATACCCGCAGGGCGTCGGCGCGTACTGCCAGTCGGACAGCTGGTGCTCGGGCAAGCTCCGCTGCCCGCAGATAATCACACAGGGACGAGAGATGAAGGAGCAGCGCTGTTATGATCCGAGCACGGCGCTGTCGATCGGGGATAGGTGTGACCCGAAGAAAGAGATCAAGGGCCCGCGCTGCTCAACAGTGCAGGTTAAGGAAGGACCGGGATTCTCTACGCGTCCGCTAAGGTGTCTGCCTAAGAAGAAAGGTGCGTTTGAGTGCCAGATCGACGCACTGCCTTTCGGGATATGCAGCGCTTCCAATAGGCTTGTGTGCGGTGATCGGCGATTCGTGTGCCGCAAGGGTGTTTGTCTGCCGCGCAAGTGAGTGCATTTTCCTTCATTCTAGATTTATGGTTGATAAACGACTGTTCAAACTCTTCTTTATCTGTGCTGTTTTAGGATACGCGTTGGTGTCAAGCGGATTTGGTAGTGCGCATGAAAGACAAAAACAACAAGCAAAAAGTTCCTGGCTTACACCAGAATTCCACGATATTCTCTTCAAGGTTCTTCTATTTAGTTTCATAGACCTGAACACAGTGCTATTCGCTCCAGCTTTTGTCAATACCAGCTAAATATCGGTGGTTCCGCAATGACGTGATCTGCTGGCAACGCGGGCACGAATACAAGCCGCAAACTGAAGACTAGGATAAATGGAATGTTGAAAACGAGTTTCATGTATTCGCCATCGCCAACACAGCTATTGTTAGGAGGAGCCGCATAGTGGGCGACATAACCCCTCATCGTCTGTTTGAGCCCAATGCATTATGTGCTGTAAATAGCCGCTTTTCAAGTCAGATATCAACACTACTGGCAAGGGAGCTTCTATGTTTGTGGACGACGGCTCTGATGGTCGTTCTTATAGTTTCATTCGACAAGCACGGAAAACCGTATATAGAAAAACCCGGCATCATTTCATCTAAAACTGTGTTGATACACCGGAACATTCGGAATCCTATGTTTTGGTCAGTGATGCATAAAAGAACACCATGTTTATATCAAGGTGGTGCGTTACCAATCCTTTTCCAATAGCCACGGCCAACAACGTACGGAAGGATTCAATGCACGCAACCGGTGCATGTAGTTACCTGCCGTGCATAATTTCCTCTTCAAAATTGCCTCTTGCCACAAGTCTGGCCCTGAGACGCTTCGGTATTCCTTTCTCGTTTCTCTTGATGAAACTTTCAAGTTTCGCACATACTTTACAACTCACCCATACTAAGTGGTTCATTTGCACTATGACTTTCATGATGTCACGCGGGCAGATTCTGAAATGCATTAGAATTTGTGCATGCTGGAAGGACAGCACTCTCCTACGATACTGCACTATTGCCACGCTACGTTTGAGAAACTGCATTATGATTATCACCATCTCGTAGTTCCATCCCGCAGTTCTTTTTGGCATTAGTTAATATAAAAGGCATGTGACCGCCGGTCGATCCACTGGGTCGAACGGTACCATCGTCATCAACCACGCACGTCTAGCAACTTGCAAACGCTGGGAGATCCCTGCCGTATTGTCTACCTCAGGCAATCAGATACGCTACCAAGCGATCTGTCTCTACGCACTGAGCGACAACCGTCCAGTCCTGGCCTTCTGGCCACATATCCCATTATCTAGATCACCTCTTCAACTTTATATTGATGACAGAAGGGAAAATATTGGATACTGCGCGAGGAACACACAGTCCTCCTTCAGTGTCTTGGCTGCTAGGAGATTTTCAAATTCTTCCGTTACGGCCTTGAACCAACTATCCCTTTCGGACGACTTCAGTGCGGCATCCAACTTTGGCTCGTTCCTTGTAGTCAGACCGATCAGCATCGTGACATAAGTGTACTTGACGGTTTTCACCCGACCAAGGTCAGGGCCCCGTGGCTAGGTCGTCTGTTTGTCCGTTTGGGAGTCATCGTTTGCGCTCTCGTACTGCGACGAAGAGCATTTTCCTTCGTCGCCTTGTTCTTACGATTCGGACTCTCTGTACATTCTAGGATGTGATGGGAAGTTTTTGAGCGCCTCAGCGTCGTGCTGCTCACAACCGAGCGGTCGGGGGAGCTTGATGAACGGTGGAATTCCACCGAAGGCCGTGTACATTTTTTTTATTGCTTTTGTATAATTCCTTATGTCTGGCACCAAGCATAGTATATCAAAATGACGTGACTCGAAGGAGTTGAAACTTTCCTGAGATGTTTTTCCGCAAGCGAAAATCTCTCGACTTCTGCAGCGTCGTGATAATATTTTACTAAAGCGGGCACGGACAGTCCTCGTGTAATTGATCATGTTGCACATGTTTTCCACAAAGATCATATGGTCCATCGCTGTTACAGAGAACGTGAAATTTGATTCAATGTATTTTTCCATCATTAACTAGCACTGTTGAGCTCGCCTTTTTTTCCAAACTTTCAGGAAGGATATCCTCTTCCCGTCTTGTACCGGTACAATATCTAAAATCCCAGAAAAATATGAAAAGGGGGTGATCCCGTTGAAGAAACCTCGCAAGTCACGTTCTCCGACCGGCACGTCTCAGATACATGGTACCAAAAATCCACACTAGGGGTACGTGGTATATGGAGTGTTGAAAACGGGGCATAACACTGGAAGTAACGACTTCAGGTGGCAAATGCGAAATCCTTCTCAACAACAATGTGTGACGAAGCGAACAAGTTAAGGAGCTAAGAAACTGGGGAATACATTTATTGGTGAATTTTTGAAGTGATAAGATGGAATAATACAGGAGTTTTGAAATGAAAAACTTTAGACATGGTTCGCTCACAAGTACAAATAGTAGTACCCAACAATATTAAATGCAGTTACAAGCAGTAACGGGAATGTAATGGTAATAATTCTAAAAATATACAGTCTGAAGGTGAGTTTGTTACAATAATTCCTTCTTCTTCGGTATGGAAAGAATTGGCGTCACAAAAAACCAAGGCATCCAATCTCTTGCCTGTGTAGACTTAACCTCCAATCGTCAACGCTGAATTTTCAATGTTTCCAAATTTCCCAAGCCACTGGGTAGGGCCGAGCTGGTGCTGTCAAACACGCAACTTATGTATCTTGCACTTTTCGTAGTCGCACTCACAAAAATTGTAGCAAAAGCCCACCATACCCGTGTTGCTCTGTTTTCGTTGAAACAGTACCGATTTTAGACATCATCGCAGTAAACAATTTTCGCACCGTTTTTGGGCTCTGCTTTTGTGGTGCAGTGCACTTTTCGAGCGCATGCCGATTTCGCACATCATCAATTGCTCCAGCAGTGCAATACAAAGCATCCCTGCCTGCATAATTGTACGAGTAAATCGGAATGAGTTGGTAGCATTTTACAGCCTACCTGACTAATGTTGTTGAGACTGCCAGGTAGCTAAATGAGATTACTGCGTAAACTTGGTTTAATTCCGTTACGGCGGATTATTTCTTTAACCTACTACCTGCGGCTAATACAAATTCGCCCGTCTCGTGACTCATATCCAACTACCCAGTAGCTGGCTTACAACAATTTCGTATGGAAGGCATTATAAATACGTCTCTTTATATGTTGTCCACGCCTACTACATTAGTTCTGCTCTATCTAGAGTACAGTAGTTATGGCTACAGTCTGCTCGTCTCGCGCTTTAGTTTACAAGCGCTTTGTCGCGTCTCATCGCGACCGTCTGAATGAATGATAAAATTCTCTGGAGCTTTCCCTGAGTGAACTGAAGCGCCGCGTTGCGGCTCTGTCAGGTCTAGCCGTTTTATGCACCCCGTTTGTGTCTAATAATATGCAAACCAGTCCTGGATCGTCTTGAAACGCGAGCGTGCGTTGTCTACCCGATTCTCCGTTCCCCCGTCTCAGTCTTCCGAACTGCGACTGTCTCTCCATCTTTGGAGCGGTTCCCTTTGCGAGCCATGGGCCTCGTCGCGGTGCCCTCTCTGTCTCCTTATCTTGACGCTAGAAAGTGCGTCGTTTCGGTCCGTTACCTTCCCTTAAAGCCCATGACGCGCGTGCTATGCTTCTCGTCTCACACCTCCGTACCCGACGCCAGTGAGCGCGTCGTACCCCGGTCCCTGACGCTAATTATTGCGTCTCCCCAGTCCCCGTCATATAACCAGATAGTGTGAACGTCTCTCTTCCCACTGTGCAGGTTTAACCTCGCGTTTAGAGCGCCGCTTTAGATATTTACCCGTACCCCGTCGTCAGTGACGGCTACGGCCCCCCTTCGTTCCAAACTCCCTGACGCGAGTCAGGCGTCAAATTTAATAAATTGTCCGCGTTCCAGATGCCAGCGAGCTTGTATCCCTCTTTGCCCCCGTTCGCCAGCGAGTGCGATCTCCGCTCCCCTACAACCGTTCTAAAGACCCCGTATCAGAACCAGAGTGTGTGTGTCGTATACCTTTTTACCACACAGAGCGCCGGCGCGCTCTTTAGACCTCTACAGTCAGCCAGATACCCTCAAAAAGTATCTGTGCCCCCGTAACTATAGTAGGTACAGTCCAAGAAGCCCACCAGGCCCCTTTCACAGAATAAGCGGCTATCTAATCGAACTTCAATGCTCTCGTAGAATTATTATTGTACTCATACTCCTTAGTTGGTGTGCTCGATAGTATAAGTGGTCTCCCGAACTTGAAGGTAGGATTTATTTTTTCTTTCAAGGGCCCTCATTAAATTAAATGTAACGTTTATTGTACTACAAACCAGTCTCGACTTTGTCAGACCACTACAAAGTCACCGCAAAAAAGCATGCAAGTTAGGAGTGACCGTACTTTCTCGGAGCTTGCACAATGGCTGCTCTGAAAACATTGATGGAAAATACGTAAACAGGAGGGAATATAAAATGGAGCAATTCTGCCGTGTCGTTCTGAAACCAGTGCGTTTCGGAGCAGTGAATGCCAAAAGTACGATAATGTCGCTATCAGATCGCTTCGATCTGTTCCCGTCACAAAATGAGATGAACAATGTTAATTATTCCAGTTGAAAGTAACCTTTTGATGCGCTTGCATGTCCTCATGGCCAGTGCGACCGTCACCAAAGTCCTTTATGCCAGTTCATGTCGAAGTGTTGACCGACAACATAGTTGTTGGTCACACCCGTGCGGAGAATCACGATGAAAAAGCGTTGTGAAGGTATTATATCCGGCGGAGATTAATTTTCTACGAGATTTATTTTCTACGCTGCTATATGCACTCCGAGCAGTGCCTCCGAGC
>JAVCKV010220553.1:0-16180 GCA_032274145.1 Herpochondria borealis | reverse complement strand
GGAGACAGTAGGGAAGTCGTTACACCATTCATGCAGGTCGGAACTTACCCGACAAGGAATTTCGCTACCTTAGGACCGTCAGAGTTACGGCCGCCGTTTACTGGGACTTTTATTCTATGCGTTAACATATTATATTAATCTTCCAGCACCGGGCAGGTGTCAAACCCTATACATCATTTTACAACTTAGCAGAGTCTTGTGTTTTTAATAAACAGTCGCCTCCCCCAATTCTGTGCCACCTTTTAAAAAGGTTCTCCTTCTCCCGAAGTTACGGAGTCATTTTGCCGAGTTCCTTCAATATAATTCTCTCATCCACCTTAGTCTATTCGACTCGTTCACCTGTGTCGGATTAGGATACGGTCTTAACTATAAATGTTATTTCCTGACAATATTAATAAAAATATTGTGTCACAATTATTATTAATTTATGTTTAAAATTAACCCATTAAACTAAGCTTTCGCTTAAATTCTTAGGGACCGATTTACTTTATGATGTTAATCAGTGCATAAAAACCCTTGAACTTATGGTGACAATGATTTTAACATTGTTTTTTGTTACTAATGCCAGCATTTTCACTTCTGATATTTCCAACTTATTTTTCAACAAATCTTCAGTAACATACAGAACGTTCCGCTACCGTTTTATTTAAAACCTGCCGTTTCGGTATTAATCTTTAGCCCCGTTACATTTTAAGTGCTTAAAAACTAGACCAATGAGCTATTACGCTTTCTTTAAAGGATGGCTGCTTCCAAGCCTACCTCTTGGTTGTCAAAATTTTTAAACTTCCTTTACCACTTAGATTAATTTTAAGGACCTTAACGTACAGTCAGGGCTGTTTCCCTTTCGACAAAGGACCTTAGCGCCCAATGTCTGACTATTTTTTATTTTTTTTACGTATTCGAAGTTTCTAAAAATTTGGTAAAATTCTCATTCCCCTAGTTTAATGAGTGCTCTACCCCGTAAAAAATCAAAAAAACGCTCTACTTAGATAGATTTCGCGGAAAACCAGCTATCTCCAAGTTTGATTGGCCTTTCACCCCTAACCACAAATCATCTCCACATTTTGCCACATGTGTGAGTTCGATCCTCCAAAAAATATTAATTTTTTTTCAATCTGTTCATGGTTAGATCACTTGGTTTCGGGTCTAATTAAAATAACTTTATAAAAAGCTTTTTCAAACTCGAGTTATCTTCGCCTACATTTTATAAAACTTAAGCTTGCTATTCCAATTAACTTGCTGGCCCATTATGCAAAAGGTACACTGTTACTTTTAAAAAGCTCCAATTGATTGTAAGCATTGAGTTTCAGAATTATTTCATCTCCGCAGATATTTTTTCACCTTTCCTTTACAGTACTTGTTCACTATCGGTTATCTATAAATATTTAGATTTGAAAGTGGTCTTCCATTATTCCAAGAAAATTATTCGTGTTTCCTCGTACATATTTTTTATTTATTTTTATAACAATACAGGACTATCACCTTGTTTTGTATATTTTTCAAAATATTTATTGTTATTAATAAATAAAAAAAATCTAATCCATGTTCGTTCGCCACTACTTACGGAATCTCGTTTGATTTATTTTAATAGTTACTAAGATGTTTCAATTCACTACTTTAAAAATTTCATAAAGAATTTGTTTACATTCGGAGATTTATTATATAACAGTTTTTTATTAACTTCATATTTAATAACTTTTCGCATTATTATACGTCCTTTTAAATTATAGATACCAAGGCATCCCCTCAATGCTCTTGTCTATAACACTATTTATTATTCAAATAATCGAAAATTAATATAGGATTAATATTAAAGGAATATTGAATATCAATTAATTCTGGATTTCGAATAACTGTTAAAGTGTTAATATATTTATTCCATTCTAAATATAATGGTAAAATTTGGTCTGTATTATCAAAATCAATAATTTTAGGTGAAATTGTAATTATATCCCCAGGGCGTATAATAAAGTTATGTTCTTTATTTACTTTTGTATTAATTTTTATTAATCCATGATTTATATTTTGATGTATTTTAAAAATTGAAGAAAATAAAGAAGTACGCCATAAAATCATATCTAAACGGCATTCCAATAAAATCGTTAAATTATTAATTAAAAATGAAGTATTTTTATTTTTAATTTTCGTATATAAAGTCTTTAATTTACGATCAGATAAATACCCATAAAATTTTTTAAATTTTTGACGTTCATTTAATCTAACCTTATATAAATGTTTCAATGTTACGGGTTTAATCAAACTTGTAGGTTTAATTGAATGAAATTTTTCTAAAAAATTCCATTTTTTTGTTTTTAATTTGGTAGTTAACGGTATATCGTGTATATTTTCATGGGTTTGATTATAGATTTTAAATTTTTTAATTAAAGGTTTCATAAAAATTTGTAAGTTTATTTATTAATTGGTATATTTTTTAATAAATTTTTAAATAAATATATCATAAAAAAAAGAGATTGACTATTTAAAGTGTTACTACAAATTTTATAATCGAAATTTGTTTGATTTGTGTTTGTATCCACTAATGCAATTATAGGTATACCAATATTATTGGCTTTTTTTATTAAAATATTATTATTTTTAGGTGTTAACATAATTATTAAATTATATGATTTTAACTGATTAATTGAAAAATTAGTTTTCCAAGGTTTTGTAACAAAATTAATCAAGTTGTTATCATTATTAGTTTTAAAAAAAATATTTATATCGTTCATTTTAATATCATTTAAAACAAATAAAATTTTTTTATTTTGGTGTAAATTTAAATTAATTAACCGAAAACACTGTTTTAAATTTTGAATTGTTATATTTAAATTAATAATAGCTTGTTTAGAGCGAACACCTATTAAATATGGAAACGCCTGAACATTCGATTTAACAATCGGATGGCCCATATGACTACCTGATTTAATTAAATTTGATAATAATTGGTTTTTATTTATAGTATAATTTAAAGTTGGAACTATTTCTTTGAACCGTTTATTTTTTATTTTTTTTTCCTTCTTTTTGTAATATAAATTTTTCATTGTCTAATAATATACCTTTTCCTTTATAGGGATCCACAGGTTTCATTCGTTTAATTTTTGCTAAAAATTCCGTTAATAAATTCCAATTAGAACTATAACCAATAATACATGTAGAATCGACTAAAACAATTTGTATATGATCTGGAACATTAATAATATGTTGGTGGCTTTTACCTACTTTTAAATGGATTTTTTCATTAATTAACTCTATTTTAAAACCTATACCAATTACTTGTAATTTTAATTTATACTTTTGTTGTAGGCCTTTAATGAAATTTTTTAATAAAGCTTTTTGAGTTCCAAATAAAGTTTTTAATTGTTTATTTGTTATATTTTTTGTTCCGGATATATTAATATTAAAATTAGAACTTCCTTCAGTCTGTTGGACATATATAAGATCATTTAATTTAATTGATTGGGAAATATTATTTTTACTAAAAATTAAAGTATTATTTTTAACTTTTAACATAAAATTATCGGGAATTAAAAAATTTTTAGAAAATATTTGTTCATGGGAATCAGTTGACTTAAATTTTTTTTGAATTTTATTCATATTTTATAATTAAAATTAATTAATTTGGCAAATTAATTCGCCACCTTGGTTTAATTTTTTTGCTTGGTCAAATGTTTTTAAACCTAAAGATGTTGAAATAATTGAAATATTATATAAATTTTTAGTATTAAAAACTTTAATATTTTTAATATATAGCCGTTTACCGGGTTTTGATATTATTTTAATTTTGTTTATTATATTTGAGGTTGATTTATATTTTAATAGAATTATTAATTTATTATCTGGTAATAATTTATAACCACGTATGTACCCCTCATTAGTTAATAAAGTCGCTAATTGTATTATTAGTTTTGTTTGTTGAAAAAACATTTGTGTTTTTTTTAATTTTGAATGATTTTGTAAATTTGATAAAAAGTTTGAAAGAATATGAACGGAAACCATTTATAGATATAATATAATATGTAAATTATTTTTACCAGCTACGTTTTATTACACCCGGTAATAAACCATGTGAGGCATATTTACGGAGTTGTAATCGAGATAATTTAAAAAACCGATAAATACTTCTAGATCTACCTGTAATAATACATTTATTTTTAACACGTGTTAATGAACTTTGTGAAGGAATTAATAAAAATAATGTTTGTAATTTCCATCGTGTTTTTGTTGTTATTTTTAAGTTGGATGTAAGTGCTTTTAAAATAACCCGTTGAGGTTCATAATGTTTAAAACAATAACGTTGGTTAATATTGCTTTTTATTTGTTTTTTCATAAAATAAATTTTTTGGAAATAATCGGACTTGAACCAATAACCTTATGTATGCAAAACATATATTCTACCAATTGAAATATATCCCCGTGTATTTGTGAATATATTGGGATTTGAACCCAAGACCCTCGGATTAAAAGTCCGGTGCTCTACCAACTGAGCTATATATTCGAGTTAATTAAATTTTTTGGAAAATAATGAAATTTGAACCCAAAAATTTTCAAGATTACTTTTTGAATTAAAATCATTAAAAATTTTATATCGAGATGATTTGATAATTTCAAAAGTTTTATCTGATATATTATTTAAAGTTGTTTCATAAAAAGTAAAAATTTGGATCCAAATTTTATTTTCTAGTAAAAGTTGATAAGATGATTCAATTTTTAAATTTTGATAATTTGTAGTATTTGCGATTACTTTTTTTTTACGGAATTTAAAAATTTCACATAAATAAGGTAAAAAATAATACGTAATTAAAAAATAAAAATTAAAAAAAAAAAAAAATAACCAAAAAATTTGATTTAAAAAAGAGACTTGATCGAATTGCGGCATTATATTTATAAATATAGTTTTTAATATTTAATTGTTTAATTTATTTTATAATTTAAAATTTTTATGTTTTTTAATTTACGGTTTAATAATGTAAATTCTTAAATTTTAGTAAATTTAAGGATTTTTGCCATTTTTTAAACCCTTTTATAATATTATAAAATAATTTATATTTTGTTTGCGAGGTAATTGTACCTTGTTTAGCTACTAAAGCTTGAAAAATTAGTTTAAATTTTTGATTTTTTTTATACATTTGTAAAATTTTTAAACTATTATTTTTTTTTTTACAGTTTATTTTATTAAGAAAATTAATATATATTTTATATAAGGATTTCGATAAAATCGGTGTAAAAATGGTTTTATCGTTATTTTTTTTTTTCAATGTTAAATATAAATAATTATCGGATAAAATTTTTTGATTGGGAAGAATTATATCTTTACTATTTGGTAATAATATTGAGACAAATTTTTTATTACGGGTTATAATTGAACCCGGTTGATATTTTGTAGATGTTTGATTATTTGTATATAATAAATATGTTTGTTGTACCCTGTTATTGCTTATTTGTGAATTTTGTTTTAAAATTTTCATCGAATAAATTAATGTAAACGTATAATTAGGCTTAGTAGGATTTGAACCTACAACCATACCGTTATGAGCGGTACGCTCTAACCAATTGAACTATAAGCCCTTTTTTGAAATAAATTTTGTTTTTATTGGCAATTTTTTAGATCCTGCTTTAAAAATTTTTATTGCGGCATCTTCAGAAATACCACTCATTTCATAAATAATTTGACCTTTTTGAATTTTTGAGGCCCAAAAATCAAAAGCTCCTTTTCCTTTACCCATCCGTACTTCAGTTGGTTTCGAAGTAACAGGTGTATGGGGAAAGATTCTAACCCATAAACAACCAAGTCTTTTCATTTGTCGAACAATTACTCGACGACCTGCTTCAATTTGCTTAGCAGTTAACCGGGTTTCTTGTAAGGTTTTTAAAGCAAAAGTACCATAAATTATTTTATGACCACGGAAAGTTGTCCCTTTTACTGAGTTTTTAAAGTGTTTATTAAATTTATTTTTTTTTGGTGATAACATATTTATGTTTTTGAAAATAAAAACCAAGTTTTTAAGCTACATACACCTGAAGGTGTTATAACTTCTTGATAATCGTATTTAATATTATATTTTAAAGTATTTAAAGGAATTGGACCTGCTTGGTAACATATTTTTTTTGATCGTTCACGACCATTTAATCGACCTTTCCATTGAATTTTATAACCTTTAAAATTAGTGTACTTACTATAAAACTTAAATAATATTTCATTAATATTTTTTAAATAATGTAGATGTTTTTGAGTTTTCAATAAATTTTTAATCACAAAGTGATTAAAATGTTGAACACTTTGGGTATAAAAAATAATATGAAAAATCCCTAAAAATTTTTGTAATTTTTTCGAAAAAGGCCGTTTACGGTAATATTTAATAATTTGATAAAAATTATAATTTTTTCGCAAAATTGCTATATTTAAATTTACAATATAAACTTTAATATTAATATGTGGTAATAATTTATTAGTATACTTTTGAATATTACGTTCAATAGCGTGTTTTTTTGTTTGTAATTGCGATAATTGCCAAAAAGGTTTCTTAATTTGTGTGTTGTGTAAAAATAAGTAAATTTGTAAAGAATTTGACTGTTTTTGTATACTGATATTATTTAAATTTAATTGATAATTATTTACTAATACTGTTAAATATTTTCGTATATTATAATCAAAATAAAAAAATTTTGAATATTTGAATGAATCTACGATCCATTTTGATTCCCAATTTTTAAAAATATCTAATCTTAAACTGTTTGGTATAACTTTTTGTCCCATAAATTATTTTTTATTTTTTATATTTAAAAACAGAACGTGTTGATATGAAAACTCCAAATTGGTGCCCAACCATATTTTCTGTTATTTTAAAGGGTAACCATTTTTTGCCGTTGTAAATATAAACAGTATTTGAAACGTATTCCGGTAAAATTATATTTGTTTTGGTTTTTATATTCAATTTATGTTTAATTTTTAAATTAGTAAATGAGTTTTTATATAAAGGATTAAAAAAAGGACCTTTAAATTTACTTCGTGACATATTTTAATTTATAATTTTTTTTTCGTGTAGGTTGTCCTTTTGTTATACGGCCGCTAGGTGTTACAGAAGGTCGTCCACCGCTCGTTTTTCCTTCACCACCACCGTGTGGATGATCAACTGGGTTTTTAGCTACACCTCTAACTTTAGGTCTACGATTTAACCATCGTAATCTTCCAGCTTTTCCATATTTAACGTTTTTATGATCATAATTTGACACCGACCCTAATGTGGCATATGCTTTTAAAGGTATATTATAATGTTGACCCGAAGATAATCGAATCTTACCATAACCGTCTTTCGTTTTTTGTAGCAATTGAGAGCTCGTCCCGGCACTACGGGTTAGTTTTGCAGGACCTTGTTCTTGCAAACTAATATTATGAATAATACCTCCAATAGGTATTTCCGATAGAGGTAATGAATTTCCAACACTAATACTGGCATTAGGCCCAGAACTAATTGTATCACCTATTTTTAAATTTTCCGGTGCTAAGATATAGTACATATCATTTTTTGTCGCTCCTAAAATAGCGGCAATATTTGCCGTTCTATTTGGATCATATTCAATACTTTTTACTTGGCCTTGAACATTACGACGATTAAATGATATTTTTCGGTATAACCGTTTATGACCACCGCCTCGCGAAATTAAAGAAATACGGCCTTGATTATTACGGCCAAAAGAACGTTTAAATCCCTTACATAAACGTGGGAAATAGATTTTTTTTGTTAAAAATTTTTTATTTAAAGATATGTATTTACGTTGAGAAGGTGTTGTGGGATTAAAATATTTTAACATAATTTTTTATTTTATTTAAAATTTTTATTGTATTTAGTAATCTTTTTGGATCTCTTTTATGTTACATTTATCAGATAAAAATTTTTTAACAAACAAACAAGTTTTATATTCGCTAACAAATATTTTTGGTATTAACCGATGGAATGCTTATTACATTTGCCAAAATACAGGTATAAACCCTACTGTAAGAATAAACACATTAAATAAAACTCAAATTTATAAAATAGTCAATTACATCAACCAAAAAGTTGAAATTAACCAAGACTTAAAGAATAAAATTAATGATTTTTTAAAATTATTACATGAATTAAAAACTTATAGAGGCTTACGTAATTGGCATGGTTTACCTGTGCGAGGACAGCGTACAAAAACTAACAGTAAAACAAAAAAAAAATTAAAACACAAAAATTAAAATAAAAGAATGTAATGAATATGTTAACATTAATTCCAACTCAAAAACCGTTTTTAATTTATATAAAATGTACATTAAAAAACACCCATATAACTTTAACTCACCCACAAACAGGTAAAATACTTTTACAAACATCTAGTCGATCTTATCCGTTAAAAATAAAAAAAAAAAATAACGTATATATATTACAAAAAATTAGCCAACAAATTATTGACCAGTTAAAATTTTTACAATGTAAAAATATAAAAATAATAATTAAAGGTATTGGTCGTGGAAGATATAATATTGTTAAACATTTATTTCAAAAATTTAATATTATGTCAATTAAAGATCAAACTCCTGTACCTTTTAACGGGTGTAGACCTCCAAAAATTAAACGACGTTAAAAAACTCATTAGGGTAAATGATCGAGCGGTTGAAGGTACCAGTCTTGAAAACTGGCGTATAATTTAATATACCGTGGGTTCGAATCCCACTTTACCCTATTAATAAAAATTCAAGATGGATTTGAACCATCATTAAAGGATTTGCAGTCCTTTACATTAACCAATTATGTTATTGAATCTATTATAAAATTTATCTTTAATTTATGAAACGTAAAACATTATATCTACACACTAATTTAGTTGTCTTAAAAAACGGAGCTTCTATTAAACTACAAAATTTAAATAATTTAACTAATTTAAAACTTTTTTCTGATAATTATGATATATATTATATATCTAAATTAATAAAAAAATCAACAAATTTAACTCCGATTTCAAAAAAAACACAAATTTATACTTTTTATAATAAATTTAATATTTAATTTTTTAAATTTTTAAATATTACCAGATAAAAAATTAATATTTCAAAACAAATTAAAAAAAAAACACTCAATAAAAGCTGACTAAAAACATCTGGCGGAGAAATAATTGTTGAGACTAAAAAAAAAAAAAAATAACAAATTTTCCTATTTTTTATCAAAAAGTTAGGTTTTATATACCCATAAAAAACTAAATTTAAAATAATAATTAAACATTGAAATAAAAAACTTATCCAAACAAAAATTTTTATAATAAAATACAGATACGTAATTAATTTAGGTTCAAATGAAAAATTATATAAATGAATATATAATGATTTTTGTAAAGATAAAAAAAATTCCCAAGCGTTTGGAATTAAATAATTATAAATAAAATAATAATTAATAATTAATAAGATTGTATATATTATTATTAAACTGTAAATTTTAATATTTTCGGATTTGTATAATCCTTTTGAGATAAATCCCAAAAATATAAATAAACTAAAAATATACGTATACAGTAAACTAAAAAATAATGGTAAATATATTTTTAATGTCAGAAATTCAGATAAATCTGTTATAATTAAATAATTATAATCAATTAATGACAATAAAGGGTTTAATAAAATGTAAATACATTGATCATAAAACCAAAATAAAATAAAAAAAGTTAAAAAAAAATTACATAAAATTAAAAAGCATATTTTTTTAATTTCTGAAAAATGTTGATAAAAAAAAATTGTCATAAAAGCCTACTTGGTGAAATTGGTAAACACGATAGACTTAAAATCTGTTCCTTGTAAAGGTTATTGGTTCAAGTCCAATAGTAGGTATATTTGTCAAAGTGGTGAAATTGGTAGACACGTTGCGTTTAGGCCGTAATACAATAAAGTGTATAAGGGTTCAAATCCCTTCTTTGATATAAGTTCTTAACAAAAAATATTTAAATAAAAATGTTGCGGAATAGAGTAATCCGGTAACTTATTAGGCTCATAATCTAAAGATGTAGGTTCAAATCCTGCTTCCGCATATCACATAATATAATATAATTTTATGATACAAAAGCAAACGAATTTAACAGTAATTGATAACAGCGGTATACAAAAATCGAAATGTATACATGTTTATAAAAAGCCTTTTGCAAAAATAGGTGATTTTATTTTAGTAACTATAACTCAAACAAAAAAAAAAAAAATTTCAAAACTTAATTTATTGAAAGGTTCCTTATTTAAAGCACTTGTTATTCGAACAAAATACACAAATAAAAATACAATGTCAAATTATTTACAATTTAATGAAAATTCTGTTATTTTGCTAAATAAACAAAACCAACCTCTTGGAACCCGTATATTTGGACCAGTACCTTTATCGTTACGTTATATAAATCAATTTAAAATAATATCATTAGGTGCAAAATTAGTTTAATATATGTCATCATTACGTTTTAAAAACCATTACAACCTAATAACATCACGAGATTTAATACATAAATTTAATTATAAAAACCATTTTCAATTACCAAACTTTCAAAACACTCACGTAAATTTAAGTGATCCAACATTAGTTAATGATAAATTTAAATTATATGATTATATTTTTTTATTAGAATCTATTACTAACAAAAAAAGTTATATTAGCAAATCATCTAAAAATAAAATCCAATTAAAAATTAAAAAAAATACAATAATTGGGTGTCATATACATTTAACAAAAAAACAAAGTTTTTTGTTTTTGGAGTACTTAATTCTATTTATACTGCCTTTCCAAAAAAATTTTACAGGTATTAAAATTCCAAACACGGTAAATTCCCAAATAACATTTCATTTAAATAATTGGTATCAATTTTTACCAAAAAAAAACAAAGGAAATTTTGAATTTTATCAACGAAAATTAAATTCATTACAAATTTTATTAAAATTTCAAACAAAAAACTGTAAATTATCCGAAAATTTATGTTTTTTGACATCTTTTAACTTTCCCATTGTAAAAAATTAAATTTTAAATTTTTTTTAATTGCGTAAGTATCTCAATTGGTAGAGTATTACCTTGCCAAGGTAGAAGTTGAGGGTTCAAATCCCTTCTTTCGCAATCTTGATTTTATTAAATATACACCCAAAGGCAGTTTTTGGCATTTCCATTTTTATAATTTTTTATATGGGGAATGATTTTTATAGTTATCGATATATTTAATTAAGCGGTTATAAATTAATTGGCAAATTATCTGCCTTCCAAGCAGAGGATGAGGGTTCAAATCCCTCTTACCGCAATAAATTTATATTATTTTATGTCCACAATAAATCAACTTATTAAATTAAAATCTAAACATTTAACAAAAAAACACAATAAAATTACAATTTTAAATAATTGCCCACAAAAAAAAGCGGTTTGTTTAAAAGTTTATACAAAAACGCCAAAAAAACCTAACTCAGCTTTACGAAAAGTAGCAAATGTACGTATTTTATCAACAAAAAAAAAATTAATTAGTTATATACCCGGAATCGGTCATAATTTACAAGAACATTCAATCGTTTTATTAAAAGGTGGCCGTATACCTGATTTACCTGGAGTAAAATATAAATTAATACGTGGGAAATATGACTTACATTTCCTGAAAAATCGAAAAACAGCCCGTTCAAAATATGGAACAAAAAAACATAAAATCTAAAATTATTAATCAATTAATAAAAAACGGTAAAAAAGAACACATAGAAAAATTTTTAAAAAATGTTTTATTTAATATTAAACAAATCAATAATCAAGAACCTTTAACAGTTTTAGATAAACTTGTTATTAATTTAAGTCCTAAATTTATTGATAAAACGTATGCAAAGAATACTATATTAAATATGTTACAAAAAAAAAAACAAATTAATAATGGTATTAAATTTTTGTTACAAGATTTTATTAAAATAAATAAAAAAAATCAAAAATTAAACATTAATTTAGACAGCAATTCAATTATAGCTAAAAAAACAAACCTATATAAATCAGCCGAAAAATTTAAATATAATAAATAAATATTTTTATTTATTTATATCTAACAAGATACTCTTCAACGATCCCTAAACCTGGGACAATTATTAAAAAAAAACTAAAATAATAAATCATTGCAATTATACCCACTTCTGTATAAGGATAATCTACTGGCATTTGTCCAATCCATCCTAATGTGATAAATGAAACAACTAATAACCAATAATTTAATTTATACAAAGGTCTAAACGCTGTACTTCTAACTTTTGAAGTATTTAAAAAAGGTAAAATTAAAATTACAACAATTGAACCAAACATTGCAATTACTCCTCCTATTTTATTAGGAACTGAACGTAAGATTGCATAAAAAGGTAAAAAATACCATTCAGGTACAATATGTAATGGAGTTTTCATTGGGTCAGCCATAATATAATTATCTGGATGACCTAACAAATTTGGGAAGTAATAAACAAAATATGAAAAAACTAAAAATAAAACCATAGCACCAAATAAATCTTTTACGTAGAAATAAGGGTAAAATGGTATATTTTCTGATTTAACATAGAATCCTAATGGGTTACCTGAACCATATTGATGTAATAAAACTAAATGTAAACCACTTAAACCTGCTATAATAAAAGGCAAAAAAAAATGCAAACTAAAAAAACGATTTAAAGTTGGATTATCTACTGAAAATCCACCCCAAAGCCAATCAACAATATTTTTACCGATTAAAGGGATAGCTGAAAATAAATTTGTAATAACAGTAGCCCCCCAAAAACTCATTTGACCCCAAGGTAATACATAGCCCATAAAAGCTGTAGCCATCATTAATACAAATAAAAGTACTCCTGAAAACCATAAATGTTCTCTAGGAGCGATATATGAACCATAATATAATCCACGAAAAATATGGATATAAATAACAATAAAAAAAAATGAAGCCCCATTAGCATGGGCGTATCGTATTAACCAACCATTATTAACATCTCTCATAATATGTTCAACACTTAAAAATGCTAAATCAATATGCGGAGTATAATGCATTGCTAAAAAAATACCTGTTAATATTTGTATTATTAACATAAAACCGGCTAAAGACCCAAACCCAAAAAAATAATTTTGATTAATAGGTGTTGGGTAATCAACTAAATGGTTATTTACTATAGATAAAATTGAATTATTCAACCATCTCATATATAAAAATTTAATATAAAATCCTAACTATTCATTATTTTTAATATATTACCAAGGATTTTCAAAATTAAAAACTCTATAATCTTGAGTTAAATTTGTAGGTTCGTATACAACCCGTTTTTTTAATTCATTATAACGAACTTCTATAAATCCGTTTAAAGGAAAATCTTTACGTAAAGGATAGCCCTCAAAGCCGTAGTCATTTAATAAACGTCTTAAATCGGGATGTTCAAAAAAAAATATACCAAACATATCAAAAATTTCACGTTCCCACCAATTTGCATTTTTAAAAACTGAAATAATTGTTGGAATTGTTTCTAATTCATGACAGGTAATTTTAACTTTTAACCGAGAATTAAATTTTATACTTAATAAATTATAAATAATTTCAAAACGGTTTAATTTTGTAGGGAAATCAATAACACAAATTTCAGATAATATTTTATACTGTGTATGTGTATGATCTCGTAAAAAAAATAAAATTGGAATTAATTTTTTACTTGGAATAGTTAAACATAATTCAAATTTATCAATTGATATTGTTTGAATTAATGGAATTAATTTTAATAAATGTTTAGATAAAAAAACTATCATATATATAATTTAAGAATGTGGTTATTATATATAGGTAATAACGGATTCGAACCGTTAACTTTTTCGGTGTAAACGAAATACTCTACCAATTGAGATAATTACCTAATATTTTAAACTATCTTATAGGCTTAAGTAGATTTGAACTACTGACTTTACACTTATCAGGCGTATACTCTAACCAACTGAGTTATAAGCCCTATATGTTTGGGATAAAAGGATTCGAACCTTTGATTTTCCATACCAAAAACGGATGCCTTTCCACTTGGCCATATCCCAAATATATGTTTAGAAAGATTTGAACTTTCACAAACTAGAACCGCAATCTAGGACTCTATCCAATTAAGCTATAAACATTTATAAGAAATTTTTGAATGAATTAAAAACATATGGGTTAATTTTTTAAAAAAAAAGTTATTTATAAATAATAAAGGTAATATTTTATTATTATGTATTGTATACAATCTACGATATGTTTTATATTGGAAATGTTCACGAGAAGTCTTATTCACATGCGGTGATTTTAAAACAGTAAAATTTTTTATTTTTATTTTTAAAGGAATTTTGGTAAATTTTAAAGTGTCCAAAAATTTAATTGTATTTTTTTTATGTAATAATTGATCAACGATTAAAAAATTTTTTAAATCGTAAGTTTGTAATGTTAATTTTAAGGAATACATATTTTGTTTAGAGGTGGACTTGAACCACCGACATAAAGATTTTCAGTCTTTCACTCTAACCAACTGAGCTATCTAAACATTAGTATATTTAATTATAAAATAAATAAAAATGAAATTTTTTTTAAATAAAATAATAAATATTCGGGAAACATAATAAAAAAACAAATAAAAAAAAATGTCAGTGTAATTATATTAGCTGAAGATTTATTAATCGTTTGAACCGGTTGATATATTACCCCTTGATCAAAAAAAAGGATTTTAATAACCTTAATATAATAAACTGAACAAATTACACTTAATAAAATACCTAATACAGCTAAACCTATAACATTATTTTTTAATGCTACAGTAAATAAAAACATTTTAGAAAAAAAGCCTCCCAAAGGTGGTATACCTGCCATTGAAAACATATTTAATACTATAATTATTGACAATAATGGGTTAATTTTTGAAAAATTCGTTAAATCCGTTAAATATTGAACTGGTTTATTTTTTTTATTATAAGATAAAAAAATAGTCCAAATATTAATACTCATAACAATATACATAATTAAATAAAATAAAATATATAAAATATTATCATACGCCATTGAAGTGAAACCTATTAACATAAAACCAACATGACTTATCGAACTGAACGCCAATAATCGTTTGATTTTTTTTTGTTGTAAAGATAAAAATGAACCAATTAAAATTGATAAAACTGCACAGGTATAAAATATTATAATAAAAAAATTACTTATATTATAACAAACATCAAAAAATAAACGAATAAATATAGTTATTAAAGCTATTTTTGGTAAAATTGCAAAAAAAAATGTTAAATGATTTGGAGCGCCTTCATATACATCTGGTAACCATGTATGGAATGGGGCGGCACCAATTTTAAAAAATAATCCTATTAAAAATAAAAAAAAACCATAAAAAACGGGGGTTATGAATTGTAATAATTCGTAATGGTTTATATTTAATAATAGTAACTGTAAATCACCAAAATTTAAAGATCCGGTAAATCCATAAATTATCGACGATCCTAATAGAATTATACCTGATGCAATTGCTCCTAATATAAAATATTTTAATGCTGCTTCGGATGAAACTGATGAATTTTTTTTAGATGCGGTTAAAATATAAAAAGATAAACTTTGTAATTCTAAAGCCAGGTAAAATGTTATTAAATGGTATGCAGAGCTTAATAAAAATAAACCTAATATTGATAATAAAATTAATATATTATTTTCGAAAAAATGGGTTTTTTGATTATCAAAACATTGCTGTTGTATTACGAAATGACAAAACAAACAAATTAATAAAAATAAATGTGTAAACTGTGAAAATGGGTCACAAATTAAAACCCCGTTACACACTGTATTATTTGGCTGCGGTATAAACCAGGTTAAACAAAAAATATAAAATATTAAATAAATAATTAAAGGATTTAAAATTAAACTATTTATTGTTTTTGAAGTCTTTTTAGTAATCGTTAGAAAAACACCAAATAATAATAAAATGATTATTATTAATGTTATAAAAAATTCTGAAATCAAAGATTGTAAATCATTTTGAAAAATATTATATAAAAACATAGATATAAGTTGATATTAAAAGTAAATTCTTTATTTACTATAAAGCACTGCTTTTTTTTGTTTATTTAAAAATTAAAACTATAACAATGTCGTCTATTGTAAAAATAAAAAATTTTTCTCTAAATTTTGGCCCTCAACATCCGGC
>JAVCKV010220442.1:0-16182 GCA_032274145.1 Herpochondria borealis | reverse complement strand
TTCAACCATCACACCACTTCAAGAAAAGATAAGTAACTTTTAGCACACCATTTGTCCATCACATGTTTGCGTTCAAAAACACTTATACTGATACAGCACAACTACGCGAAATGATAACTAACTTTATGATCATCTTTTTATACCGTTTCTCGCCGATTGCCAACAATTTGGGTCAAAACACCGTTTTTCCGAGACCCTATGTAACTTTCAGCACAATTTCTTCAACCATCACACCACTTCAAGAAAAGATAAGTAACTTTTAGCACACCATTTGTCCATCACATGTTTGCGTTCAAACACACTTATACTGATACATCATGTAACTTTCAGCACAGCACCATCACACAACTACGCGAAATGATAACTAACTTTATGATCTCATAAATCAGTTTTTTCTCCCGATCCTTCTACCATGCAATGTACAACTTGATCATACGTATGTCTAGACGATCAGTTGCGTTGTCTCAGTCGAAGCGACAGCATCAAACCAAAAAAATGGAAAAACTTGGGTACAACTACAACTACATTTGTAAATTTTGTGAGAGTTTTGAATGCGACAATATGGATGATTTACGGCATCATGTTGTCAACTTTCATCGCAAACGAATTGCGAGATATAGACTCTACAGTCATCTCGTGTGTTTGTTTTGTTTGAAGAAATTTGCCATGAAAACTCAAATGTGCAGTCACATCGACAGATTGCACACTAAATACAAGTGCCTTGTGTGCAGCAAAATTTCCATCAATAGACGTGTCGCTTTACAACATTCCGAAGAAAAACACTTCTTAAGACACTTAGTTCGAGAGTCAAGTTTTATCAAATATGACGAGAACACAAATGATGATATATATACCAGCGATGAATATGTTCCTGAAGATACTGTTGCTATTGGAACAATTGAGTTATTATCATCTTTAGTCAAAAAAGAAGAAAATTGTGCGGATAGTGATGAGGACAGGTTGATCATCGATTTGGATCAAGATGAGATAAACACGGAATCAGATTCTGCCAAGTGCGAATCGGAGAAAATGGATACATCAGGTGGAAGTATTTTAACGCAAATACTTGAAGAAGAAGTAACTGTAAAGAAACCGTCAAAGTCAAAGTCTTTTTTCGATGAACCTACAGCCTGGGGCAACTCATCCGACACAACCGTGACCGAACCAACGTTTAAATGGATAGATCCTCCGCACTCTTCCAAGTGGCCCAAGCGCACCGCGTCCAAGTCAAGATGGACACGTTGTCCAACCGCTACCGCTACTCTTGCTACTCAATCAACATCGATTCACGATTCAACAGCTGCGCTCAGTGCTAAATCAACTGAAACTAATTCCCCAATCGTTTTTCCTGCGACAGAATCAATCGATTATGCTTCAACTTCAACTACCCCCTGTGCATCGTTTTCAAAAAATGATTCATTTACAACCGTAACTCAATCAATACCGATTCACCATTCAACCACTTCGTCGAGTCAGAATTCAACTGAAACCAATTCCCAAGTCACTTTTCCCTCGACAGAATCAAAGGATTACCCCTCAACTTCAACCACCCGCTGCAAATCATTTTCAAGAAATGATGCATTTACAACCATATCCACATTATTCAACAATAATGCTCCTTGCACGTCGGTCACCCAGTCAACACAAACGGATCTGCCATCAACCTCTTTTTGCGCGCTTGATACAGACAATTCATCTTTTTCTATAGACTCAATATTGCGGAAATCCCCGATCGCTTCTACTGCGTCCAGACAGGAGGAAGTGCACAATTCATGTTTCACCTCTTCTGTCGTCAGTGAGTCAAAACAACCCGATTGTCCATCAGCTTCTTTTTTTGCCGCTGATACTGACAATCATGGTTTTTCTGTAGATGCAATCCTGCGGAAATCCCCCAGCGGTTCTACTGCGGTGACAGACGGGCAAGTACACAAATCATCTTTCCCCTCTTGTGGTGTTGTTGAAATCGTTCCGGTGTGTGATTCATCGTCACCAGAACCATGTACTTTTGGTGGACAAGTCCAGGATTCCAGTTTCGTCACTTCTTGCGCGAGCCGATCGTTCCGTCCTCCTTGGACTTCTGCTCCAGTCGAAAACGTTCCGTCGCCTTTGGCATCTCTTATCAAAATCGTTCCCGTGCGTCCGATTCCACAGACTGCCTCTGCTTGTGTCGAAATCGTTCCGTCACCGTCACAAGAACCATGTGCTTTTCGTGAATCCAGCGGCTCGTTCCGTCCTCCTTGTACCTCTGCTTCTGTCGAAGTCGTTCCGTCGCAACGACTACGTACTTTTGGTGGATCAGTAAAGCAATCATCTTCTGTGAAAATGGTTCCCGTCCGTCCGATTCCACAACTTGTTGGTGAAACAGGGAGTACGTCTGTTAAAAAAATCTTTGATAAATCCCATGTATATCGTTGCTTGTGTAATGCAAGTTTCGATTCAGAAGCGCGCAGAGCTGTTCATTTTAGACTTAGTCACCCGGAGCTGAATATTGGAAACCAAATAGATAAAGTACGCACAACTAATTGTCCTACCTGTACTGCGCGCGTAGATTCTTTCGGAAAGGTTGACTGGAAGTACAACCAGGTTAAACGAATGTTTCAATGCTTATATTGTCCGGTTATTACCGACAGCGAAGAGTTAATGAATTATCACATTATATTAAGCCATAACAGTTTATAAATAATATAAATGTAATATCTATGTTTTGTGTGAATAAAAAAAAGTCTTTGTTATGACGCAATCTATGTTTTCTTTATTTCCATGGTTATCGATATTGTCCATAAATCGGACGTGAATCATAATGAAACTCGGGGTAAAAACTATGGTTTTATCTCGTTTTGTAGTATCTACAGAACGGCAAAAAATTGGGTTTTTCTAAGAGTTCGTATATTAAATAAGTTCATTGTTCAATCCATCATTATTGTAATAATGTCTATCCAACTAAGCAGTGCCGTTCACGAATTGTTCGAAGAGTTTGATTTGCTGTTCAAATCCGTAGTAAAAGATAAAATTTTTCATGATGGTCTATTTTCAATGCTCCATCAAGTGGCTAGTTTTCACTACACAATATACTACAGTACAGATTTGGACGATGGAGTTGACGCTTATATTCGAAGTTTGAATCATTTCACTCATACACTTAAGGAGGAGAAGATAATTTTCCGTAATTTTGGAGACGTCGCAAAGGGACGCAAAGCGCTGGAAGATATGTACCATGCTGTTCTCACATCTGTTTAAGGTAAACAATTTTTCGGTCTTCCTTGCGGTGTACTTACAGCATGAAATGGCGGACAATGCAGCAAACATTCTTTGCAGGATGGCAACCACTCGCGACCGTACATTGCTTTGCTCATATTTTCTACCTTCCCAACGAGAGTCGTTACATTGATCATTGTTTTTTCAAGTATCTGCGCATGTTTTTTCAAAATTTCCTTAATTGTTGTTTCCTCACTGTTATCGCAATTTGTTGAAACGAATTCAGAAATTTCTGCCAGATCGTTGTTGCTCATTTTTCTTCTCTTTTTGCCTTGCTGTTCCTTTTGCGTACATTCTTTTTCCATTTCTTCATCTCTTTCCTCCTCCTCCTCCTCCTCCTCCTCCTCCTCATCACTTCCTTCAACATTTTTCTTTTCCTTTTCCTTTTCCTCGCCGTTTGTGTCATCATCATCATTCGGGGGAGTAGCAAGCATATTTCCAAACAGTTCCACATCGTTTCGATCGAATCCAGTCATGCTGCCAGCATTATTTAAATTTACCAACTCTTTTACAATTTCATCGCTCGCATCTTCATATCTATTTGCAATTTTTGAATCAATTCTCCAATCACCGCTTCTACTTCTTACAAACACATCCATCTCTCCAACTACTTCTTCTTCTTTTCTCGATGATTTCACAATAAAATCGTTCATTTTTACCGTGATATTCAACCTCAAACGGTATGAAATGTTTCGTAGAAGTTTCTCAAATGCATTACGACTATATACAGTCAACTGGGTGTGGGGATGTGAACTATACCAGTTGTACATCTGTCGACTTTCTCGGCTACTAGTTAATTTTCTCAAATCATCTCGCATTTTATCCGTAAGTTCTTTTTCATTTTCAGTTAGACGATATTTTGCACACACTTCCTTATTAAGTTTTGTGTACAGATGCGTTGCATTACGAGCCAGAGAACTTATGAATTTTGACGGTGTCAAATCAACCTGCCTGTAGACATCCATGGTATCGTCTTCTTCTTCTTCTTCCTCACCGTATGCCTCCGAAACAACTTTTAACCAAAAGTCTTCCTGATCTTGACCAACTTCGTCTTCGTGAAGAATTGAGCTTGTTTTTTTAACACACACAGATTTGATAAAACTGAAAATCTCTCTTGTAATGCCGTCTAATTTTTTAACCACAATACTTATGTGATTAACGTCTCCGTTTCGTCCTATTTGACTTTTCAATGTTGTATTTTCATATGTCAAAAGACAACAGCTGTATCTTCCTAGTTGAATTGGGAGCAAATTGTTTCCTAGTGGAGTGAAAGTGTGTGAATCTTCCTGTGTAACCGAAACTTTGCACTCTGCTATTTCCAATAATTTTGAAAGTAATTTATCATAGACATTTGCTCTGTTTGCGTCAACTTTTGCTGTTGCCTGTAGATTTAAAAGTGTTACTTTACCTATGCTGATGCCAACTCCAAGAAGTTCTGAAAGTTTGTCTACAATCACGTCTACGTTGTTTAAATTACACTCCACCAGATGCCTGTTATCCCCGCCAATTCGTAATTGCATAGATTTCCTGTTAATGACCACTCTGTTTCCGCAGATAAAAAGTTTCTTTTGTTTGTTGTTTACATCATTTTCTTTGTATCCGTCCACGTTATTAAATTTTATGTTGAGAATAACCTGGTTAACAGTTACCATTTGTATGTTGTTTGCCTTCCACTCGTTTGAAATGAAGAATTAAAAAATTGCTTGAGCTTATATGTGTTCCCAGATGAACCTATAGTACGAAATAAACACGCTCTGCTTTGTCCATCTCTATTCATAACGTTTTCTTTATTCTCAAAATGTTCAGGGTCAGGCGGTTCTCGGCCTTGAACCATTCGTACCGAGAGTACTCGATTGCACTACCGTCTAAATGCAACACCGATTTTGAAGTAGCCTCCAAACTTCTTGCGGATTTTCTTCCCAATTTCATAAAGAGGAAAACTACACCGCACAAAAGGGGGAAAGCATGGAAATGTCAAGTGAAGATATTGGTGGAATTTGAGAAATATAATTGGGAGCGAGAGGAGACAGTGTACACAGATGCATGGTTTGTCGGCAACATTTTCTCGATTGTTGTCTCGGATTCAAAGACACTGAATGAAAATGTGCGCAAGAGCTTAGAGAAAATTTCATCATCATTTGACATTTTCGTTCATCATGGATCTGGTTGGAAGCTAAACATGATCAAATTGGTGGAATTGAAGCTGTTCAAATACAAATTGTTTTCCGGTGGAAAATCAACTAATTTGCCCGCAGATATTAGTCGTAGAAGAGCTTGTATTTCAATTAGTAACATACCTCAAGACGAATGCTTCTACTATGCAGTTTCAGCAGGCATTTTACGTATCGAAAAGAATCCACAAAGAATGAATCATTATATTAATATTGTCGAAGTTTTGAAGACGACAAGAAAATCAAAAGGAAAGATGGATCTTCGGGATGTCGCTTGTTTTGAAAAACTTTCAAACATATCGGTGAATATATTTGCCTACACAAAAGGTATTGTTCATCCTTTGTACGTCACTACAAGAAAGGCGAAATCGTTCCACGTGAATTTGCTTTTACACAATTCTCACTTTTTTAACATACGAAACATGTCGGCGCTCATCTGTAATCAAGTAAGGAGCAGCAGGACAAAAATGTACATATGTCCATACTGTCTATGTTACTACGTGCGTGAGGATAAATTTGATCGACACATGATGCTGTGCACAAAAGGTCGCAGAGTATTTGAGCTATCTAGCAAAGAACACATTGAGTTTACCTCATACAACAAACTTGTAGAAGTTCCGTTTGTAATCTACTTTGATTTGGAATCCATATGTCGACCGCTGGAAAAGAATGAAAAGTGTATTCGTTCTACTAAAGCAATGGGTAAGCATGTACCAATTGCGGTGTCTGCAATACGAATATGCCGAGCAAATCCGGATTACAGCAGCCGTCTACCTTTCCTGTACACCGGTACTGATTGTATAGAAAAGTTTTTCAACTACCTGAAGAAACAAAGTTATGAAATTTATAGAATTTCAAAAACAATACATCCCATAAGAATGACTGCAGAAGACCAGAGAAATTATCATATGGCTAGAAAATGTAATTTCTGCCATGTAAACTTTGACGAGGACGATGTGAAGAAATGTAGGGATCATTGCCACCTTAGCGGGCGTTACAGGTCCGCACTGTGCAACACGTGCAATCTCAACAGAGCAAAGAACAGACCGGAAAAAGTTCCAGTATTCTCTCACGGCCTCATGAACTATGATTCGCACTTTATTTTGAGCGAAGCTCACAAGTTTGGCGGAGATGGTTGCGTGTTTGCCATGCCAAGAAGTTCTGAAAAGATGACCACATTCAATCTAGGCAATTTCAACTTTAAGGATTCTATATCTTTCATGCCACTGTCGTTGTCTTCCTTGTCAGAATTTCTACGGGAAAAGGGAGACGAGAAATTTACGTGTATGAAGAGATACCTCCCGGAACAAAATAGTTTCCAAAATATGCTGCGAAAAGGTGTTTTTCCATATTCTTATCTGGACCACGAGAACAAACTGAAAGACAAACAGTTACCACCAAAAGAAGCATTCTACAACGATCTTGCCCAATCACACATAACCGATGCGCAATACTCATTTGCGTTGTATGTATGGGACGAAATGCAATGCCGAACATTTCAAGACTACATGGAGATGTATCTAGTTACCGATGTTCTACTGTTGGCGGATGTCTTTGAAAATTTTAGATCAAATTGCATGCTGGACTATGAATTGGATCCAGCCCATTACTTGAGCTCTGCTCATTTTACATTCGACGCTTTCCTTCGACACGCCAACTGCAAACTAGACAGCTTTACTGATGTAGACCACTACCTATACACACAAGCAGGTCTAAGGGGTGGTGTATCGCAAATATCTCATCGTGCAGCTTTTGCCAACAACAAGTACATGACAACATTTGATCCGGCTGCACCGAGCACATTCATTCTGTACCTAGATGTTGTTAATCTCTACGGCTACGCAATGACGCAGCTTCTACCTGTAGGAGATCTAAGATGGATGACAACTGATGAGTTGACCTTGGAAAATATACTTTCTATGCCAGAATTCGGTGCAGAAGGTTGTTTTGTAACAGTGACATTATCGTACCCAGAACATCTTCATGATGCTCACAGCGATCTACCACTTGCACCAAGTCATACAAAAGTGGGTTTGAAAAAACTTTCTGAATACAGCCGAAGTGTCGTGTCGAAGCACAAACTCCAAAGGTCTACAAATAAATTGAAATTGATGACAACATTCTTCAAAAAAGAAGAATACACTGTGCACTACAGACTTTTACAATTCTACGCGAGATGCGGGTTGAAGATTGAAGAAATCCATTCTGGTATCATTTTCAGACAAGAGGCAATCATGAAGTCTTATATCGAACTGAACAGCAGAAAGAGAGCACAATCCACAAATGAATTCGACACAAACTTTTACAAATTGCTAAGTAATTCTCTTTACGGGAAATGTATAGAGAAAATTGACAACCGGACTACCGCCCGCATAGTCTCGAACGTATCCAAACTCCAAGGTCTCACGAGCAAGCCTACATTCAAGTCGGGAACACGAATAAATGATAATCTAGTGAGCGTTATACTAGACCAGGTCAAGTTAACCTTGAACAAACCTTCGTACCTGGGTCCCGCAATTCTTGACATTGCGAAACTCAGGCTGTACGAATTTCACCTATCGCACATAAAGAAATTCTATGGCAACAAGGCAAAATTGCTGTTTACCGACACAGACTCTCTGATGTATGAAATTCAAACAGAAGACGTGTATGCTGACCTCCGTCAAATGGATGATGGGAATACGTTTGACTTTTCAAACTATCCAAAAAATCATCCAAATTACGATGCTCGTTACAGGAAGATTCCCGGTAGATTAAAAGATGAAACGTGCGGAATCCCAATTACACAGTTTATTGGTCTTCGCAGTAAAATGTACTGTTTCACAACAGAAACCGAGGACGGCAGTCAAGAGTGCAGAAAGGCTGCGAAAGGAATCCCCGAAGCAGTTATAAAAAACAATTTAGACTTTGCCCGCTTTCTGAAAATATTGCAGGAGGATGGCAAGGATAGCGATGTTTTCAAGTGCATAAGAAGCGAAAAACATGCTGTGTACACCAAAGAGATGGAGAAAAGTACACTTTGCACATTTGACGACAAACGTTATCTTTTTGACAGCATAAACAGTGTTCCACACGGACACTACTCTATACAATAATGCCAAGAATGAATTACGACAATGGAAACGGTAAATTTGGTTCAAAAACATTCGATGAATTCAAACCGTCAGGAAATGAACACATCAAAGTAGCTATAACAGCGTTTGAAGGTACCGGATTGTCTTACGTTCATATATCAAATGAAAAGAAAGACAAGAAAATATCTCTAAGTTACCCGGAATACATTGCTATTACGAAACTGCAACCATACATCGTAGAATCGCTGGACGAGGCAAAAGGTTTCATTGTTGAAAGACAGTGGAACATTACCGCCGAGACCGAAGAAAGGAGAAAGGAGAGACGGTACAGGGTCATCAATGTTAACGATGATGAAAACGACACCATGGAAATCGATGGGAGTGACGACGAGAAAAAGACAAACAAGAGGAAAAGATCAGGAAAAAATCCTCATACCAAACCAAAAACACAAGACAGCGATTCTGAAGACGAATCAGGTAACAGAAAGAATCGTCCCAAGGTGAAAAAAGCAGGAACAAGGAAATCAGCCCCGGTTGTCTACTCGGACGATGAAGACGATCGCGAGAGTTCTGGTCACATGAAAAAGAGGCTCAAACCACAACTAGACCACCAACAGGAGTGATAACCCACAGCTGGCCGCACAACACAATTTTTTTTTGAACATATTTTACCCAAACTCGTGCAATGACTTCTTCAATCATTTTTATCTCTCTTGAAGGGGTAATAGGATGTGGAAAATCAAGTACGTTGGAAGCAATCAAAAACATTTGCTTTACAGAGACATTGATGAAAGAGAATCCTGACCCATTCCTTGTCATGCTGGCCAACAACCTTGAAATAATTTGCGAACCCGTAGACGAATTTGAATCGTTCCCCGATTCAAGATTCAACCCAATGGAAGAAGGTTACCAAAAAGGTTCAGATGATTGCGGCAACTTTTTGGCAATGCAATTGCACATCATGGAAAAAATCAAAGAAAAATATGAAAAATGTCTGATGGAAATCAGAACTCCCAATGAAAGAGTAAGGATTATTCTAACAGAGCGAAGTGTGACTGCAGGCTTACACTTTGCAAACCTGGGTCGAGGAATGGGCAAGATGACTGATTTTTCTTTCGAATTTTTCAAAAGAAAGTGGGCATCTACATTTCAACCTATGTGTATTCATCCTACCCTGTCCATCTTTCTCGATGTAAAGAGCGCACTAGCGCTACAAAGATTGAAAAAGAGAGGAAGGAGTTGGGAACAAGATATAAACTTTGGTGATCTAAATACGCTCTACCGCGCCAACCTTAGTCAACTGGAGGAAGACAGCAAGAAAAGGGGAACACGTTTGCAGAAACTCGAAGTTGAATATTTTCATACTCCTTCAGATGTCGCGAGAAAAGTGATTGAAATCATCAGGCTTCACCTCGAATGCAATGAGCAAATGCAGAAATAAATGTATATGGTGCGGCGTATCGTCCGAGACCCGTGATCTAGTCCAGAACAAACCCTACTGTAAAAAGTGTGACAGATACTGTAAAAGAGAATGTACCTGCTGTCATCGTCCATTCGACAATATTGAGAAATATTTTAACCCTAAAGATTCCAAAATATGCTCTGCATGCATGCGTAAGAATAGGAAGAGTGTCAAAATGGGTGAGAGCAAGAAAAAGAGAGAAAGAGACAGAGACGAAGAGAGCGGCAACGACAGTGCTAGCGAATCAATTCCAACGCAGTCTGAAGAGGAAGAGGAAGTTGTTTCATCCTGGGAAGATAAAAATGAGACAACAGTCAAAAAAAGCGACAGTGTTAAAGAACTCAAAGAAAAATTAATATCTTCAAAGACTACCAAGAATAAGAGCAAGGCGGGGGAAGCTGTTGCAAAGAAGCAACCGTGTGCAGTCACTAAAAGTGGAAAGAAAGCTGTTGTCAAACTGAGGAGTGAAATATTGGAGAAAGTTGCGGAAATTATTCGTCTTGACGTTGCCGGGGGGAAAAATTCATCCAATTTTACACTAACTGCAACATTCTAAATGACGTCAAATATACCACAAGTCCGTAATCCCTTCATATCGATTACAATTGACAACAACGATTGCTCCGTAGCATGTTGGCCACGTCCAAAGCAAGACCAAACAGACGGAAGACAAAAGAAAAGAAACTGTCCAAATCTTCAAAGAATCCGAAAAATGTTTCTCTTAAAAATAAGGAAATATCGTCGACGCTGAAAAATATATATACCCGCTTAAACAATCCAGCAGCATTCGGTTCGTCGCGTAACCTGTACAAGGAAGCAAGGAAAAAGTTACCGAGTATTACCCAAAGACAAGTCAACAATTGGCTGGCCAGCTCCAATACATACACACGCCACCGGAGAGTTTACATTAAATTTCCTCGCCGAAAAGTTATAGTGAGGGGAATTGACAGGCAATGGCAAGCAGACCTGATTGATATGCAACCTCTCTCCACCCTCAACTCTGGTTTCAAGTACATTCTGGTTGTTATAGATGTATTTTCACGTAAAGCTTGGGTGGAACCGATGAAATCGAAACATGCTCAAACAACTGTTGCTGCTTTTAGACAAATTCTAGATCGTGCTAACGGTAGGATACCTGACAAATTGCAAACAGATGATGGAAAAGAATTTACCGGTAGCGCATTCAAAAAATTTCTAAAGGAATATGATATAATATGGTTCAGTACAAATATGATAATGAAAGCTCAAATTGCAGAAAGATTTAACAGGACACTAAAAAATATGTTGCATCGTTCAATGGCAAGCCGCGGTGTAAAGAAATATATAGACAATCTACAGGAGATTGTTGCTGTGTACAACTCTCGCAATCATAGAGGATTAAAAGGTCTTGCGCCCGATAAAGTTACTCTGAGAAACGAAAATGATGTCTACAAACTACAGTATGGAGAATACCTGAGGGAGAAGAAAAAATTTACATCAAAACCAAGCAAATTTAGAAAAGGAGACACTGTTCGACTAAGCAAGTACAGGAACAAATTTAGCCGCGGGTTCACTGAAAACTACACCAGCGAAATATTCAAAATTTCTACTGTCCTCGATACCCACCCCGTCACATACATTGTGAAAACAATTAAAAAAGGTGAAGTAATCGACGGTGCATTCTATGGACGTGAATTGGTATCAGCGCGTTGACGCGCGCCTCAAGACTCCGTTCAACATGATAATTTCCGGGCCGACGGGTGCAGGAAAATCAACACTGGTTGAATCACTTCTCGACCCAGAAAAGGAAATATTTACAGAGAAATTTAAGTATATACTAATTTTTATCGGTACATCAAAGAGCAGAAACTCCATGGCGCTTCATGTTGAAGAAAAATATGGAAAGGAAATGTGTCGTGTCATCGAGTCTGTGGAACCCAACACTTTTTCAGACTTTCTCGAAAATCAAATTGAACAAATGGGTGGATCTGGAGGACTGTTGATTTTTGACGATTTGATGATGGAGTTAGCAGAAAGCGGTGTTCTCATACCCCTGTTTACAAGAATATCATCTCATTACAACGTCTCCAACATAAACATAACCCAAAACATATTTCACAAGGTGGGAGGGAAGAATGCAGGCAACAGTAGCACAATATATCGCAATACTACATATCTTATTCTTTTTCACTCGCCAATGGATAAGAGTACTGTTGATGTTGTTGCTAGGAAGTTGTCTCCCAAAAGTTTTCGTCAGCTGGCAGAAATGATCAATGATGTGTGCCTGAAGCACAGGTATATACTTATTGACGGCCGCCAGGATACTCCAGAACATCTTCGCTACAGAACCGACATAGTGGGCAACTGTAATAAAAAATCAGTACTTTTCCAACGTTCGTTTGTTCCTGTTTAGTGCAATGGACGGATGGAATTTTCCGATATCAGTCTACTCCTACTACACATCAGCTAACCGTTATCACCAATCAGTCAACACTGATCTGTTTCGATATCTACGTCTATCCTACACAACAATTCAAATTACGAGGGATATTTACGTTCCGGATGGTTGCACTTCTTCGATACAACAATATCTCGAATATATCCTGTCTGGCGACCAAAATTTGTACCAAGAAAGGATCAAGGGACAACCTAGGGGTACGAGTGTTTTTCAAATTATCGAAAATATTAGTGGAACTTGTACCTGGTGCGGACGAACTATTGATGCACAATACAAGGACGAGTGCGCATGTACTTTAAGGAAAAATTTTCCTAAAAAGGATGCCGCCAACAGAACTTTCCGATTACCGATTCCGAAAGCATGCCGTTCAGTAGCTCCAATCATATTCTCTTCAGATGCTGTTGTTTTTGAAGAACTATTAATGTTGGAAGCTGCTCTTTTGGATTCAAACGCTCTCGTAACAAAACTTCCAGGATGCGTATATCGAACAATTAAAACTGCCAGTTTAACGCTCACCATAGCATCACGCACAGACGACAAGAAACCAATTATTCCTCGGATCCCGCCCCTGTTTGCTGTACATCAGCAGGATAATTTCGCCAAATTTATCGTATTTGTCACCTACTCGAGTTACGATAGGTTTGACAATGAAAGATGGTTCACAAGTTTTTCACTCGGACCGTCAATATCGAAGCTTATTTGGCAGTACACACGTGGTACCGCATCGATCTCTACACTTGAGGAAAAGTGCCTGGAGATTGTCTGCAAATATGTATCGGACTATGTCGGATTCGACCCCAAAGACAGGACAACAAGAATAGAAAACGCTAAAGAATTGATTTCCCAGTATTGCTCCGTGTGCAAGGTGAAACAATATGTTGAGCAATACGACAAAGCGTTTACAAATCTCTTGACCGGCATGCAGAATAATGAAGAAGATGAAATTCCTCAACGCTTTGACCAAGGAGGGGTACCAGCCAACTGTATAACCGACATGATGGACCTCTGGCGGTCGAACCGTTACCTGCAAGGCTACATAGCATCATCGTGTGGCTGCGAACCGAAGGAGATGGAAAAGTTGTTTTGGGTCGAGGCAAATCTCGTATTTGCCCGACTAGCAGCGGGGAGGAGCATAGCAGATGAGATCCCGGCTGCACCAAGATTTCCGTCCAATCCTAGGTTTATGAATCTACCTTGACATTATTGTTCATAATATGCTGTTACCGGGGTGTTTTTTTTTTTCCTCCTAAACCCGAACCTGAATAAAAATGGAATGTAAAACGAATAAAATGTACTCTGTTCACTGCACTCAGATTGTTCAGAAGTTTTCAAAAATTTAAAAGAGATTTTGTTTGTGTTTTTCTTTTGCGCAATACAAACAAATGGAAGAGAAACGAGACCTCGAAGTATTTCACATGACGGCAGCACCGACAAGATCGGAAACATCAGTTAATGCACCATTTTTTCGCGATGGTCAATTTCGCATCGAGAGTGTCCTAAACTGTCCAACAAGCGCATACATTATACACGCGCCAGACACCGGCGCACATTTACAAAATATATTTGGCAATAACTGGTTGTTCAATACCGTAGTATCGAGAGACAATGCGTATACATTTTGCAGGAAAATGGACTCGAGCGAGTACGCAGTTTTACTAACCCTCATCTGTACAAGAGACAAAGTGAAACCGGCACGTCCGCTTTCCGACGTCAATCCATACATTTTTCACGTTATATCGTGTACCATCGGTCCTAATAGAACGCAATGGCCGCATGCAGCAGGAATGGTATCTTACATCAGTCGATGCTTCACGGCACCGGGCGCCGAACCAATACTGGACCCTCCGGCGGCAACAGTTTCTTCTTGTGGGGCGAACATGTCGGAAATTTACGCTATCGAACGAGGGACAAACAGATGTGTATTTTGTGCTGATCAGTTACCCGAGTGTGTTGGTTATGCGAACATGGCCGATACATGGTGCGTATCATGCTTCAAAGTCAAATACAACCAGTCTTACACATTGAAGGCGATTCGAAATATGATTTTGATGGAAGCTTTCACAAGACCATCGGTTGCATGGTATAGCGTAGACCCGGGCAGTTTACATCACAGTCTACTCGTCTGTGTCCTTGAATCCAAATATTTTGTTTTCATAATTCTTGCCGATATACTAAGGAGAATTGTCCGATTCATAGCAAAGATACGAGTAAAAACAATCCCGGAGATATTGCCCAACTCATATTTTCCGAAAATACCTACAAGAGTCGAAATGGAAAGCGTCGGATTTATGAACATATGTGAAAGCGGATACCACCAGCCATATACCTCACTTGCTACTGAAGTGCTTGCAACCTCCTATGTAAGGCAAGAGAGAAGTTTTACAACCATGCTTTGCAAAAAACTGCAACGAAATTACAAGGCAACGCGCAGGGAACCACGTAAACCTTATCCGGAAATGCCCTCGGATCTCAAATCTTCCTGCAACGAATTGATTCCCGATCTATTCGACGAGTTCCTTTCACACCATGCCTCACTTCAATTGTACGATCTAGTTCATGACGAAAGAATTAGAATCAATACACCGAGGAAAAGATCAACAAAGAGGAAAACATCTGATTAGAATGACACTCGGCATGATCAAAAAACCACCTGTGCAAAAGCAACTTTCTTGTTTATTTAAAAAACTTTCGATGCAATCAACAATGTCGAATACAAAATTAATTTCAATCCGAAAGAAACCGGGGATGAGAAAACCGTCCGTTGCTTACGATGAATATATTGGTGGAGAAGTCTGCAACAAAAACTGGAATATTTCCGCATCCAAGTGGAATAATATAAGGAAGGGTGCAGACGGAAAACATCGCCGCCAGTCAAACGCTCAGTACAGAACAGAACTGTACTCGTGCCCGACCCGTCTGTCAACGATGCTAACAGAACTTTCGGGTAAAACCCTCGCCTGCTGGGACGCAGACCAAAGTACATGCCACGGTCACGTTCTCCTTGATGCTGTGAAAGAAACTGTAGCTCTTTGCGACATTTCTCCAAAAAGTGGAGTTAAATTTGTTCGCCTGTTTACCAGACCGTCCTCCCCGTTTTCAAATTATTATCGTTGCTCAATTGTAATGGATGGAATTACATTTCTCAGTGCGATCCATGCCGTCTACTACCTTCGAGCCAAACGACTCCAACTCGAAGATCTGTGCAAAGAATTCGAGAATGCGACAAACTGCGTACAAGTCAGCAGAATTTACTCTGCTATGGAACAGTGTATCCCTAAGGAATCTCTAACTGTTGAAATTGAAGACACAATTTGTGACATGATAACCGTTTTACGTTTGAAATATCGTCAGATTGCTCAGTTTTCGGAAGAGTGTGATTCAGTGTTTCCCCACTGTATTATAGGTCAGCAAACTATGGGTAAAAACAATTACTGGGGAATAGGTTCCCCACCCCTCGATTCCAAACCGAAAGATCGTCAGTACCTCAACAACTACACTGGCCACAACATTTCCGGTTGGATCATCGCTTTTGTCCACGCAGAAGGTCTACATGGAGAATATCAGAGCGCTTTCAAGTTATACTCTTCCATTGTCCCAGAAGACGGTATATTAAAACATGGTCTCGACAAGGTTCACGATGCTTTCAAACAGATTTGAAATAGAACAAGGTTTTAAAAAAAAAATTTGATTCTCCACCGTACACTTTCTTTCTTCTACCTCTGATTTTTTTTTTTTTTTTTTTTTTTTTTTTTTTTTTTTTTTTTTTAAAAATAATTTTTTAAA
>JAVCKV010220441.1:0-48006 GCA_032274145.1 Herpochondria borealis | reverse complement strand
GGTCCTTGGGTTCTGCCTTGTTTAACAAGTACAGCAAGATGGCTCCACTCTCAAAGACCTCCACGTCGTCGTCGTCGGTGAGAAAAGGAATCTGACCAAAGGGATGGGAGTTTTCCGCCAAGTTGCCCATTTTCAATTCAAGACCCAATTCGTTGGCGGCCCAGTTGACAAGGGGAGATCTACAGGTACAGTACGCAAGCAAGTAAGTAAGTAAGCAATGATGATATTATGAGTGTAAGGGTAGATGTGTTTATGTGAAGCTTGTCTTGATCGATCGTACTTACCGCGAGCCCTGTGATCCATACAAAGTGAGACCCGCGGAGAGAAAAGTATCTGTTCGCATGGAGGAGGAGGCGGTTGGAGCAAACGCATCGCAACTCGCACAAAGCGCAAGGACGAGAGCTGTGGATAGAAACTTCATAGTGTTTTCGTCGTTATGATGCAACTACAGTACTAACGAGTGTGAGTCTATTCCTCGTTCGTTGTGTCGTCGCAGCATGGATGGATCAATCATCACAACATCAGAGAGAGAAGAATGAATGATGTGAGAGAAAACACGTCACTGGTGGGCTAAGCGAAACGCCAAGGGGCTCGGAAAGATCGATGGGGAGTGAATTGTTTCAGTGAGGGATAAGGTTTCATTCGTGACCCAAAAAGACTTCGATCGCGACGACAGATCATTGTCCATCTTGTCAACAATAACTCATCCCTCTCGGCGAGTTAGCTCGCTCATAAAAGAGAAGCAACGATTCCCTGTAAAGACTTGAAGGAAGTGTGCTGCATACTGAACAACAACACTGTATAATAGAGCCATCTGTGTATCATACAACAGTTAGAGAAGACATCATGAATTTTGAAAGCTTCAAAGCCAAGGCCGTAGCTCGCGTCAAGGAGCAAGCAGCGATTGCTGCCGATGCAGCGCGCAGTGTCAGCAATTTTGATGCCATGGCTGCTAATGATGACTACATTCACCATGATGATTTACGAACACCCGATGCACCGACTCAGACAAGAGAACAGCTACTAAAGGCTAGTTGTAGTAGCCCAGCTCCAAGTCGAAGCAGATCACCAAGCACGAGGAGCAAGTCACCAGTCGTTGTTGTTAGAACACAGCCAACCAGAACAAACGCAGCAGCAATTTTGAGTCAGGCATCGCAGTTTTCTTCCATGGTAAGCAGTGACGACGATGAGGATGACGTTGAGTTGGCAGAACGAAAAGTGAAGAATCCAAATCGATTCATGGCTGACTTGGATCAGCGTCTGTCCAGACCAGAGGAAGTACTCGTACAAGAAGAGCCAAATCACCAACCGGTGGCGATGACTCCCTTGTCGTCGTCATCGTCTCAAGCAAAGCTGCCTGGGTGGCTCAAGTCTCCTGTTATGGCCAATATGCTGGCGAAATTACAGTCTCCGGCGACGACAAATAGTAGTGTTGTGACAACTGGAAGGTCAGAAGAGAGGCGACCCATGATTGTAGGTCCCCTATCATCACGAAGGCTGCCGGATAATGACGATCAACATGACGAGGAAGATCCCATGGAGCATCACGTGGTCGTATCCAGTTCCATGCTTGGCGCCGACGAACAAGCAGAGCTGATGCGAATGGCGCAAACGACACGGAGTGATCCCTTGACAACGATGCTGACGACTATCAAGCAGAATCCGCAGTTTGCCTTTATTCTCTTTACACTGGTGTTGGGCTGCATTGTTTACTTTTACTCTCGACATAAGGAAGAAATTGACGATGTGACGTGAAAACTTCAACAGAAAACAAACACACGCTTTTGGTTCCGCACTGGTTTGGGGTTGGGCTATCATACCTCAACTCTCTCAATACAATGAAGAAATTGGCAAAGTGGCCTGAACGAGATTTATATAGACTGTACAAGTAGTATGTAGTAGCAAGTCTGAATTGTTAATAGACAGCCAGCTCACTCCTCCCCTTCATTATCGTCATCGTCGTCTAGAAAGACGTCGTCCACTTCATCACTATCTGTATCGAACGGCAACGGATCCTTGACTGGGTATCGGTCCATAGCACGGGCAGCATCGCGACACTTGTTGCGCAGTGTGTTGCTAATCCCCAAGGACCTTCTTGTTCCTGCTGCTCCTCCTCCTCCTTCCACATCCGATTGACGAACCGGATAATAGGATAGGTTTCCAAACTGCCGCAGGGCATCCAGCACTCGTCCCAACTGACGCGTCAAGTCACCAGGGGCCGACGAGCCCGAAATCTCCAACGCTTCGCTCCAACTGCAACCATTCGCCCACGCGGTGACCACCTCCACGTTGGCGAGATCCAAGTCGGCGCGTGTATTGGTGTCACCTGTTCCACACTGCTTCTGGACTTCAATCAAGCGCTCGCAAACAGCCAGGGAACTTTGAGTGACGCGTTGCTGGGCGGGAGTTAATTTCCGAAAGGATTCCACTGGAGACTCATTATTGCGTCTGTAGCTATCGCCCATGATGCACGACACGTAGCCTGCCAATTCGTGCGTCTTCATTTCTGTCAACTGAGTGACCAAGGTTGCGGACTCTTCCTGAGAATCAGGCAGATTTTCCTCTGGCTGCTCCTCTCGTTCTTCCTCTTCCTCGTCGATAGATGAAAGCATGTCGCTCAATAGGGCATCAGCACTATCGTCGTCGTCATCACTACTCAAGAAATCATAGTCACTTTCATCAATGTCATTTTCAAAGTCGCGGAATTTTCGTCGAAAGTCGTCCAGCTCACGTGACACTCCCATCACATCATAAGCTCCACCCATGGCTATCAAGGCCCATAGAGAGTTGTCAAAGCAAAGCATACCAATATGTTCTCCAGCTGGTGACAACTCAAACGTAGAGGCTTCGAGAGCATCGTCGCTGTCGCCAGGTGACCAGTCTGATTGGAGGCATCCATAGGAGACAAGAACTTTTGTCAGTGCCAGCATGTCGAGCCAAGTTGCATCCCGACCAAGACCGACTTGTTTGTTTGACTGTTCCACCAGCTCGTCCGAGTCCAGGGTCTTGACGTTTTTCTTCTTTTTCTTCATTGTTGCGATTGACTTGACAAAGGTAGAGAGATCCTCTGCAGTGAGGGGCCGCGTTTCCTCGTTGGAAGACTTTCGGATGTTTGCAAGTTGTCCGCGGAGAATCTCAGCAGAGAGAAGGGTCCCTTCCAGGACGCGGTTGGCATCCATAGCGAGGGCAGAGAATGGGTGTCGATCAAGTTCTTGTTCCACAGCGAGAAGCCGTGTTCGCTGTGTTTCAACCTGGCGTAGGAGCTCGACTTGGTCTTCATCAGCTAGGTCACCAAACATTTCCTGGTCTTCTGCACGTAGAGCACCTTCCGTGTTTTTCAGTTCTTCCTCCAGATATTTTAGTGTCTTCCTTTCAGTTTCAGCCCTCCTTGCCGCCCCGGCGTACGCCTTGGAGAATCGTTTCAGCAAGATTCGATCTTCCAACATGTCGATGTTCGATCTGAGACTTTGAATGTCAAAGCCCACCGGACGGCTGTCGATGATTTCATTGAAAGTCTCGACCAACATTGTAACAAACTGTTCGTGGGATACGGCAGTCAGAAGTTCCGTGACTGCGTCGTCGTTTGTCTCGGCAGCGCTCGCCAGCGTTGCTTCCACTTGTCTCTTTTCCCACATGGCAAACGACTTTTCCACAAGCCTTTGAGCGACATCAACTCTTCCTTGTCCTCGCGCAATCAAATTCACAGCAAGCGAGTAGGATGGTGCGAACTGGGAAGTGATTGGCTTGATTTCGCTCACTAGAATATTCGAGGCATCGTTTTCGTTCTCAAACGGAGTGGAAACGATTACGCAAGTTCCATCAGTATCCATGCCACGACGACCAGCTCGACCAGCCATTTGCAGCAGATTTGATGTCTCCAACAGATTCATAGAGCTTCCACTACCCCTCTTTGCAAGAGCGCAGATACACGTTGTTCTTGCCGGCATGTTGATTCCAGCAGCGAGAGTTTCAGTCGCAAACACCAGTTTCATGAGCTGGGCCTGATACAACGCCTCAACAAAAGCCTTGTGCGCTGGTAGCATGCCAGCGTGATGAGATCCGATGCCACACAGAAACTGCTCAATGGAGTCATCATCAAAGGCAATCTCATCGTTCTCGATGTTGAACGCTGACACGCGAGCGGCAACATTTTTGACCTGCTCATATTCCAGAAGCCCAGCACTCGCAAAGTACCTCCAGTTTTCAGAGTTCAAGGGAGACTCATCGTTAAACTCCATGGCGTCGCGGTCGTCGTCAGAGAATACATCTTCGAGCATAGCAAGTAGGTCTTCGTCTTCAAGGTTCTTGCTCTCTCTGCGAAATGAGCGTCCTTCGCTGTCTTGTACCATGCGCCCTTGTGCCTTCTTCGCTCTTGATCGGCTTTTCTTTTTCTTCTTCTGTGACTGTTGAGCTTCCTCTTCGTCGAGCTCGACGCTAAATGGATTCCTCGCTGGGCCCATAAACTGTTGACACACTTGCTGGGCAGAATTGTCACATCCTGCACGCGAGAAAATAAACACAATGGCTGGCAGCAACTGCTTCTGGTCGAGTCGTCGAACCAGATTTTCCAATGATGGCACCTCCTTTCTCATTTCGCGTTTCAGTAGCTGGCCGCGCTGTCGTCGTTCCTCTCTCGCTGTCAACCTCTTTCGTCGTCTGGGTTCCGCACTCCACGCACCGCGATTCCAGCTTTCCTCTTTGCCGCTATTCGTCTCTGCTGCCTTCATTTTATCAATTGCCTTGTCAATTCGAGCACGCCGCTTTCGTGCCGCAGCCTGTAGTACTGGGTTTATTTGCAAACCGTCGGGAAGGAGTCCCTTCTTATTCTGGGTATCGTTCTCTTCGGGCTTTCTGGAGGACTTTTTGGTTTCTGCTGGACCATCACCTCGTAGACCCAAAAGCCCATTCGGTGCACCAGGTCCAGCGTTTTCATCCCGAAAGAGAGGATTAAGTCCTCGTTTAGTAGCATACAGGTAACGGAGTGGCACCGGTCTCGCTCCACCAGCCTCCACCAAGATTGTCTTTCTCCCTGACACGCTCTCCATCCACTTGGCCAGCTGCAGCGCATTCGGCAGCGTTGCTGACAGACCGACAATCTGCGAATGACTAGGGGTGGTAATGACAGACTCTTCCCACACGCCTCCTCGACCGGGTTGACCCATGTAATGAAATTCGTCCAAGACCACCACTCCGTTGGTCGAGAGTTCGTCGTCCAGCAACAGCGATGTGCTGGTTTCGTCGAGTCCGCTGGAGCGCCACGCCATGTTGCGATAGACTTCCGTCGTCATGACTCGAATATCTGCATCTCGATTGACCGACATGTCACCTGTCGATAGTCCTACAGCGGGCTTTCCAAACCTATTACGCAACTCGGTAAACTTTTGATTGGACAGTGCCTTGAGGGGAGTCGTATAGATTGCCTTTTGTTGCGCTTCCAGGGCCACGTAGAGTGCCATTTCACCCACAACTGTTTTCCCTGCACCAGTGGGAGCACAGACAATCACATTATGACCTTGAACGATCTCACCCCCAGCCTGGAGTTGCCAATCATCCAGTGGAAACGAAAAGTAGTCTTGCAAGCGGTCACTTCCGAGTTCAATGGACTTGAAGACATCCTCTGTATCTGTGGAAGCTGCTCTGAGACTAGATCTGTGAATCCGTTGAGGTAGGCTGGGTAGAAACGCTGTTGAAGGGTCAAGGAGTAGCAGCAGGGCGACGGTGATGGTCAGGTGCGTCATCGTCGTTCTGCGGTTCATTTTTATGATAAAATTCGAATTTTTGTGTGTTGATGGGTGATGGATGTTCTTTCGTGCGTACAAAATGGCGCACCAACGGCCAGGCGCTTCTGTTGCGCGCTGTATAGTTTTGCCAACCTAGCTAACAGCTCTCTCTCTGGGGAGCTAGGTTTTTTGCAATCTAATCACACTAGCTAAAGAAAGGTGGTTTCTAAAGAAGTATTTCTAGAATCTCATATCTTCTTATGTACTAAGCTGTCGCCCTGACCTTTCATCAGCTCTATGCCGTCTACAAGACTGCAAGAGGCCCAAACACGCTTGCCGTCTCCTCAAAGAAAGTCGGCAATGTCGTCGTCGTTGTCAAGGCAAACCCACTTGTAGATTGATTCTCAACCAATTCGAGACTCGCACCATTGTTCGCAAATACCGAAAATTCCAGTTCTTTCTGAATCGTCGGTAATTGCTGCTTAGTTCAACGCGTACAAGTTTCACCGTCCCCTCAGACCGAAGTCGTTGGGACAGTCAATGCCCTGCTCGCGGTTTGTTGCTGCAGAAGATTCCACAAGAAGCTCCAGTTTTCCGGCTTTGCGTCCACTGAAAAGATGCTAATGGACGGCTCCTCGTTGTTGGTGGTGTACGCATACCCGTTGTGAAGTAGTGGATCCAACATGTAGTCTGACCAGTTGGGACGGAAGCACTAGTCAGGGACAGGCAGACTACCGTCCTCGTCGTTGATCTTGTAGGATGAAACAACTCCGACATTGGCAATAGGTGGCGGTGGAGCAAAGGCTTCACTAACCAAGAGGTTATTGTTGACGTCAAAGGTAAATGAGAAGGGAGTGAAACCATTGGAGGGCGTTGACTTGTTGTTCGTCGGCTGGAAATCCCAACGTGCTCAAGCTCCAGTACGCAGTGAATGTTGTTCATTCCTTTGATCACAGTTGCCACCAGACGGTTGGGTGTGATGGCGACTTACTTGCGAGGCAGACGGCAACAAGAAGGGTGGGTTGGTGCTTGCAGTAGTCTTCAAGGACCGAACTGAGTAGTTGGAAATCATCGGAGCTACTCTAGTGTACATCACATACAGTTGCTGTATCGGAAGCCACTCACGGTAGCCTCACCAGTACATGCATTGACTGTGTTATCAAGTTGTGTGATGCCGACAGGGAAGAAGGTTCCCTCCTGAGTGATACACTCCGACTTGATCGAGGAGAGATTTGTTGGATAGTCGGAAGGTTGTTGTTACTGTATCGCTTCCAGCAGCGGTGGCAGCTTGTTGCTTTCACGGAGAAGGAGTGGGTTCTGTGACTCAAGTGCATCATCATCACTACTTGGAGTACCTACAGAATCATTGGGTCCCTGCGGCGGGCGCAATTCCTCCGATACCACCCGTGGTGTCGAAGAGACAACTGAGTTCTGTACTGCCGTCTTCAATGTTACGATCAAAAGCAACCACCGAGTGTTTCCAATTTCAGAGACGCAGTTGGTCATGACATGGACGGCACTTCCGGTGTCCTGAGCATACTTTGGTGGTTGGGCTGTCACCGATTCTGGCGTCGACTGACTGTGTCAGAAGGAGCTATGTGAGAGCTTTGCATTTGTGTGGATTTGTATTTTGTGAGGTTGAGGATGTTAGTTCGTTTGGTTTTAGGCAGCGCCCCTACCTATTTCTACCCTTGCTAGTAGAGCGCTTCGCCGAATGTCAACTGTGATTGCCGTGTGTGTGACATGTGTTTCCAGTCCAGACCAGCCTATTCTTGATAGCAACCACAGCATGACAACTGCGATTGCTCTGTGCTTACCACCTGCAGTCTCTGTAGTAAGTTAGTTAGCCGTCACAAGCGTTCCTGATACGGTACCACTGTTCCTCTTGGTCCGCAGTAGCGTATGTATACAGTACAGAGGAAAGGCGTGGTCATCCTTTCTGGCAATGGCCTTTCACAGTCTCTCTCCTAGAGTGGCAGTGCAATTCATGTCTGTCGACCAGAAAGGGCACAATCTGCCATTTCACTACCAATACTGAGCTCTATAGCACTCCAATGGCGAAACTAGGTACAGGTAGGTAGGTAGGTTTGACTGCATATTATCGTGAAGAATCTTACGGAGACTTTTACCCCTAACAGTTTCCGATCGCTGTAGCGCCTGGCGCTGCAGTTCGAATCCTTCCGCTTCTCGACAACCTCCTTTCCGTCCATTCGTTCCCTCTCGTTCGTGCTAACCAACACATCATCATCATCATCCAAGTAGGAGGACCTGTAATGATGATATGGGTGATACCAAATAATAATAATCTGAAATCACCAAAATGGAGAGGAGCTCGAAAGTCGTTACGAATGCGAAAAGCGACACTGATCTCCGAACCGACAGTTTCCAGCAGCAAAGAATTTGCACATGGGAGCCTTCTTCTTACCACCACCACCACCACGAGGCGGTGCTGGTACACAGGCCATACCAGGATCAGGCGAGCACTTACAGGCTCCGCGAGTGGATGTACAAGGGCAACGAAACTTGAAGCCATTGCAACACGTGCAGTCTCGGGCTTCTGCAAACCAAAACTCGGTAGCATGTTTGGCCAAATGAGATGGTAATCCCGTACCGGCCTCAGCAGCTGGCGGAGGTTGTGCTACGGAGGAATTGTTCATGGCTGCGGACAAGTCGTTCATGGAGTCATCGTGCATTTCGCCTTCAATCGTTTCTACCATTTCGGCATACTCAGTAAAGGAATCTTGAGTTGGGGGAGCCGCATTAGGCACGGTGGGAGTGAAGGAGGAGGCTCCAGCGTTTAGAGAGTTCGAGGCCATGGTGATGTGTGTTCTGCAGTTGTCAACGGAAGGCTGTGGGGTGTCGTGGCGATGTCAAGGATCGCAGAAGCCTGAGGAATGACCCTTTCATCCAGTCGCGGGTGACGGACAGTTGTTTTCTTACGAGTAGAAAACTATCGTACTATGATGCGACCCTCAATAGAAGCGTACATCTATAGGAATGCGTGTGACAGGTATTAGGTGTGCTGTTTGTGCTGTTTGAGATCCAAACGAATGTAGCCGAGGCGAGATACGAAAGATGCAAAGAAGATCGCAGGCGTGTGAAACTACGATAGGTACAATGATCTAGATGTGGGAGATACTGTAGAAGAGAGCAGCTCGTCAGGGTGTTACAGAACATGATGTGTACCCTCGTTGTCACTGCTACTACTTGATCAAGGAGTACTATGTATACAATTGGACAAGTTGCAGTCTGACCTGGATCGTCAACTCGAGGGCAGAGGTCGTTCTGGTGCTGCAAAGTTACTTCTTCTTGCGGGAACGAACGAATCGGGGGGTTCGGGAAGAAAAAGTGACATTATTTGATAAGTTTCTCAAGAAATAGGCAAATCAAGTACGCCAAGGTAGTATTGGAGACGAAGAAGCCATCGCTACTGCATACATAAATGCAGCCAGTGGAGACAATCTTCCAAAGCTCTACTCATTCTTGAAAGGTCATTGCCAAAGTCGAGCGTGAAAGGAGACAACGAGTACCGACCTCGTTTAGCTGCAAGAAAAAGACAAACAACAAGGTAGTCAATACGCCGAATGGTAGCAACGACCGCTATCGAATCATGTCTAGATATCAGAGAGGTCGTCGGCTTACATGATGTAGATACTGGTCTGATCGTGAATTTGCGATAAATTTCGTCGCACAACCACGAATAGGACGAAACCAAACACAGATGACTTTCTAGCCATCACATCACACCATTCGTTCGTTCATCACTTAGCTCATCACGCCTTAATTGATTAAGGGCCCCGGAACAATCAGAACAGTGTAGAACATGTGTCATGACTGCAAAGCATCAAACACGAACAAACCTTTGACGATAGAGACGACAACCGCAAGAAGCTGCTCACAAAAAAAAACTAATCTTGAGACATCAGCATGAAGCTTGCAGTAGTACTTCTCCTTCCAGGAGTAGCTCATGCCTTTCCAACCTTTCGTGACGCCATTCCAAACGGCCGTTCCGTTCCTCACCCAACCATTGACAATGCCATTTGGGCCGGTGTGGGTCATTTAGCGGTTGGTGGAGGTGGCCCCCGCAACCCGTTCGGCCTTGCTTTTGCTGCTCAAGGCTATTCGTGGACCACTAAACTCTGTGAGGCAGATTCCGATGGCGATGGACGATCCAATGGAGTCGAGTTGGGTGACCCCGACTGCATGTGGAGTGCAGGAGGACAACAGGCTCCTAGTCGACCAGCACAATCTCATCCTGGCATTGTGGATGAACCGAGCAGCACGCTTCCTACCGATACCTGCAAGGATTATGATCCACCAGACGACACGCGAGAACTGGAGATTGGATTTTCTGTACCCAATCAATTGGATGGCAGTCGTACACAGTATGTCTGTGAGCAACTGCAAGTACAGACGCCTGCTCCAGGTATAGAGTGGTTCCATCAGATAAAGTCACAGCCATTGGTAGATACAGACGTGTTGCATCACATGTGGATCTACATTTGCGACGGCGCAAGTTCCGATGGTAATTGAGTCGGTGAGGGTGCCTATGCGTGCAACGGTATCGAAGGTAACTGCCAGATTGTGGCTGGCTGGGCTCTGGGAGGAAGCGATTTCTGCGAACCCAGCCATGTGGGAGCTTTGTTGCCTTTTAGTAATGATGGGTCGGCAGTGTTCAAGGTGGAAGCACACTATGACAATTCCAAAGAAGAGGTTACAACCGATCAATCAGGTATGCGGCTGCATCTCACCAGCCAGTTGCGTACGTTTGACAGTGGCCAGGTGATTGTTGGAATGGACTATTATGATCGTCAGTTTACGCTACCACCAGGACAGACGAATGCCCAGTTGACCAACATGTGCCCCACCAAGGCAACGCAACGCTTGAATCATGCTGTTTGGGTCTACACTTGGCCACATGCATCTCTACGGAACCAAGCTCGTCACAGAACACTATCGTTGTGGGCGTAAGATTGGCGAGATTGGCAATATTGACGGCTTTGAGTTCGACAATCAACAAACTTATGTTTTGGAAACCCCAATCAAGATTCTTCCTGGTGACGCATTGGTAACAACATGTACCTTTGATACCATGGATGCAACTCAGTCAATCACCGGAGGTGAAGAAACAACCAACGAAATGTGTGACAACTATCTGACGTACTATCCCAGCGCCTACACTGTCTCGGAGCCAAGCTTGTTTACGGCGTGCAGTTCGTTTGATCAAGGCATCAATCCTGCCTTTGTCGATTACGACGACACGACTCCATTTGCGTCACTGGATCTGAGTGGTTCCATCTTTGTTGAAAATTACGAGTCTGACCCCACACAGAATCTCGCTCCGTGTTGCTCCACTGAAACCTGCGAGCAAGAATATCTTTCTCGAGCCAATCAAGCATGTGCTATTGATCTTGACTGCGTGAACAACCTCGTCTGCGAGAGTGGTGTCTGTGTCGCGGCATCAATCACACCGACCCCCGCGCCTACTCCAGCACCGGTGGGGTTTGGCTGTTTTCCGGGAACTAGCTCTGTCGAAATCTTGAACCAGGGTAAACGGGAACTCAAGGACGTGCAACTTGGAGACATGGTTCATGTGGGCAATGGTAGATATGAGCCACTTTACAGTTTTGGTCACTACGATCCACACAACCATCGCGAGTATCTTGAAATCAAAACGGACAAGACAAGTTTGCAGGTCTCGGAGAGTCACATGCTGTTTACTGTCAAGAATGGGGCGACCTCTGCAAAACTTGTTCAGGTCGGTGATGCACTCATTGACGGACACACGACAGCAAGCTGACTGTCAATGCCATCAAATCTGTCCAAGCTCTTGGCATGTTTGCACCTTTTACTCCATCTGGCAAGATTGTGGTGAATGGCGTTCAAGCCTCATCGTATATTGCATTTGACAAGGCTCCGTATTGGTTCAAGCTCGTTTCTGATCACTGGCTTGCTCATTCCTTTCAGTTCCCTCACCGCTTCATCTGTAGCTACTTGACCCAGTGTTTCGAAGAGACGTACACTACTGATGGCATTTCGGTTTGGGTGGCCGAGCCGCTCAAAGCTGCTGTCTGGTTTTTCAGGCAGAGATTCATAGTGCAGACTGTTCTCGGTGCACTGCTTGTTGCCGTCTTTGCTATCTTCAGCGTGGCAGAGTTCTACATCGTCAACCCTTTCGTTGCCAGCCTCGGGATGTTCACTCTTTTGGGATTGGTTCAGACCAGACACAAACCAGCGTAAGTCTGAACAGGTACACAGAAGCAGCTAATAGTGAAGACACACTGCAAACTATACGTACAAGACAAAACAGCCTTCGAGCATAATGTGCAAGGTGTTGAATAGCGTTCCGTCAAGTCGAGGCAGGCGAGTTCATTGATAGCGCTTGACTCTGTCGAGCACACGAAGCTCCCCCTTGTGAGGGCACTATGGTTGGTTCTGATCCGTTGAGATACAAGCTATTGGGGTCGCCATCTTAGAGTTGGGTTGGGTGGTGGAATACAGGCAGCGAAACCCACCTAGTTTCTTGCTTGTGCAGGGTTATAGTCCGTTCCTGTAGTGTACCAGGTACACGTGTACCCTAGTAGGGGCACATGGTACGTCAACTTGACAGTCTACGCAAGTTGACAGATTGGGTCGAGCGTGTGCACCCAGCTCAACCTTGAGACACCTCGAGCCTAGAGAATGCAGATTACGCTATGTGAGATCCCTTGCCAGACGTGACTCAGAATGCTTGCAAGTATATAGCCCTCTCAAACGTGACTCAGAATGCTGCACGAGCAGATCTCACCTTTGGGCGCGAGAAGCTTTAGACGCTGCCTATGCTGCGAAGCTAGATAAGAAGCCCTCTAGAGACTCTCCAGACGATGCCCTCATTAAAACCCAAGCGATGAGTTTCCTTCGTCCAGCTGTATTTCTGTTGGGGGCCATCGTTGTCAGTTTGACGCAGGCCCAGCCCTATCAAGGTGTCTTTACCATGTCAAACGAGGACAACAATCGGGTAGGTACCTACAAAATTGAGCCAGAAAGTGGTGCACTTGATTGGGTGGGTGCGACTGATACAGGAGGCGTGGGGTTTCCCACCAACCCAGCAACAGGCTTCAACGCATGGACTGCTGCAAACTGCCTCCACCATTTCATCTGGAACCAACGTCAATGGTTACTCGTAGTAAACATGGGAGGTGAAGACCGCCAAGATGCTAGTGTCTCCCTATTGGAAGTTCATCCTAGTTTGGAAATGACTCTGGTGGACGTTAAGCCATTTCTCACTGGGGAAGCATGGGCGTATTCTGTTGCTGCTTTTGAAGATCGCGCCTGCGTTGTGGGTGCTGGCACGTCTGTTGCTCTGGAGTGCTTTCGAGTTTCTGAAGAGAACGGCGTGAATCTCATTTCTGAATTCACTTACGATTTGGACCTTGAAATTCCCCTCGATATCACTCTTCGAGGACACTCAGGAGTCGCTTCACTTCAGTTCTCTCCGGACGGGACAAAGCTTGGTCTGTTGAGCAAGGGAGCGGTATCTGACACCTTTCCATTCAGCCGAACTGTCACCTTCAATTTTCCAGATATTATCAACCAAGCAGGTATGTATGTATTTCCTGTCTTACAAGATGGGTACGGCAGTCCTTTGGTGTTGGAAATGGACGCCTATTTGCGCCCATATGACTTTGTTTGGCACCCCTCTTCTGCACGTCTTTGGACGGTCGGTCTACCAACTGGTGTTATCACTGCGACAAGATTTCTCGATGGAAACATTGTTACCATTGACGTGTCTTCGGTAGGCTTGACCGAGATTGGAACCTACTATTACGGCAATCGAGCTGGCTGTTGGATCGAGTATCAGAATGGAAAGCTCTACGTCTCAAACTTTGTGAAGAATCATGACCTGTCGGTGTTCAACGTGAGTGAGGACGGATCGGTAGACGTGGATTCCCAAATTAGAGTTCCTACAGGAAATGGAACTGGACCAGTCGATGTGACTATCGGTGGTCCAGGTGACAACTTCTTCTACGTACAACTGGCGAGCAGTGCTGAAATTGCTGTTTTTGATATTCAAGGTAATGGATCACTGCTGGCCGACGATTTCCAACTCTACCCAATCCCAGGTGGGTCAGATTCTCAAACTTGGACCACCAATACTGGAATCGCCACAACCTCTGTGTCTTTAGAATACTTGGAAACTCTGTACGACCTTCAGGATTCTAGCGAGCCGTCTCCGGTGCAACCTACCACCGACACTCCAACCACAACGTCACCAAGCAAGTCTCCAACAGCTCCCTCTGGTGTTCCCACAGGAGCGCAGACGGACGCACCAGTAGCAACGATTGGCACGACACCAGTATCCACAAGCATGTCGGACACCAACCCTTCCCTCCCTCCCTCAAGCCGTTCAAAGTCATTGTCAGTCGTTGGAGCGGTGGTTGCTGTCATCAGCACAACTTGCTACAATTGGCTCTTTTACTAACCCTAAGCAGTTAAAGCACCTATTTCGAGCAGCTAGGTTATCACACAGTCGGGAAAACGCAAGAGAGCGTCGATTGCTGAGCAACCGTTGCTGCGGTTGGCACAACTGGCTTCAATTGATTCATTCTGTTGCTAGATTCATCATTGTATGCATTGCGATGCGAACCGATTCCGTTTTCCACATGTAGCCCGAATTGCCATCGATATCCAAGACTTCCGCGGCAACGCCTTCATCACAACTTGAGGAATTCCTCAAGATCACAAGTTCCTCGCATTCAGACAAGATCTGTAGTCGAAAATGCATGCTCGATAACGTCCAAACAGATTCTTGGACGTGACTGAATCGAAAGTGCGTGGTGTAATGCAGAATTGGTCGGATCCCGTTGCGAGCCAAAGACGCCCGATTGCCTTCTTGCACGTGACTTCTAATAAGTTATTCTGTTTGTTAGGCCGCCACAAGAGATACCCTGCTTGTCAGTGACGACGTAGAAACCATCAAGTTCGGTGCCGACAACCACCAGGACCGGCTAGCGTCATCGTGGCACTTGCGCAGTCAGGCAGGATCTGCACTCGAAAATGCATGTTCGATATTGCCACAATGTCCAAACAGATTCTTGGAAGTGACAGGATCGAAAATGCGTGGTGCAATGCGGAATTGGTCGGATCCCATCTGCGGTCTTCTTGCACGTGACTTCCACCAATAAGCTAACCAGAGAGATACCCTTGTCAGTGACGACGTAGAAATCATTAACTCCGGTGCCGACAACCACCAGCGGGACCGGGTAGCATCATGTGAGAATGAATCGTACTGTATCCTGTGACCAATGTATTTATTACGAGTAGCCTACCTCTGTCATCTGTTCTATTGATGACTCTCTGGAGGCGGACCGCGACATAAATTTGTCGTAACGAGCGTGGCACAAGGCTGAATTGGGTGGGCATAGCTCGCTCTACTCGAGCCGGCAGCCACCCATGGTTATAATTATTACAATGGTTCCTATGTTCAATCAAATGTCTCTTCGAAGCGCTCTTGACCATCGCTAAGAGGTGTCCTGCGTTAAACGAGGATGGTTCCATGTTACACTACAAACGAGACGCCCCCAATGGAAACCTTCTGCCAGGTCATATGTTGCAGTATATCCAACCAAGACGTGCCAATTGTTGAGGCGGCATCTTGAAAAGTATAAATCTTGCGGAGAAAGTTCTGACCACACACACATAAAATCAACTGCATCGAACTACGACATTCATCATTGGGTTGTTCTCACGCACAAGGCCTCATGAAATCCGGTTCCAAGAAACTCACGATTACTTTCCTCCTCTTCACTGCTGCTATTCTGGTTGGTTGTATTGGAGGGATCGTTGCTGTCAGCCGCAAGAACAACCGCAAGAACAGCATCGGCGATGTGGGCTCTGAAATTGACCCGGAGCGCTACAACGCCTTGTCTGACAAGGACAAAGCTCTTGTTGACAAGATTTTGGCTCAAGAGGAGTATATTGAGAGCCTACTCAGTCAGGGGGGTGATCTAGTTGCTATGGAGGAGGATGTTGCTGCTGAAGACGAGATTAACGATGAGATCCTCAACACTGTGCCTTCCTCTCGTCGGCTACAAGGCACTGCAACTTATCTCACTCCTCTTGCTTGCAATTCTGGCATTGATTTCAACACTTTGCCGTGCACTAGCTTGTCCTCCCTCCTTCCGGCTGCTGGTAACCTCCAGATTCCGTGCGGCACATGTGTGCAAGTGGATATTACTGATGGGCGCACTGTGGAACTTCCTGGAGGCTTGCTCATTTCGGGTATGCTCCACTTTCCTCCGTCGGCAAACGTGCACATTCGCACCACTTCAGTGTTGGTCGAAGGAACCTTAAAGATTGAGACCCCGACTCTTGGTAACCAAGTCAAATTCTCATTGTTTGGTGTAGACAACGTCATGTATACATCCGCAGAGGCCGGGTCCAAGTGTGAAGGTGGATGTAACCTAGGCCTCAAGCCGATTGCCGTTGTCGGAGGTACGTTGCGCTACTTCAACTCAATTGTCGAAGCGAGTCGATTCCAGCATCACCCATCATTGACACTCACATCTGTTCCGGATATTGCTGACCACCTTTTCTCCTAGGAAATCTTGACATCAAGGGCTATGCTGACGGTTGTCCTTCTTGGGAAAAGCTCATCTATGTATCACCTGTCAACGCAAACGAGCTTTATGTTTCAGGGCCCGCAGCCGCCTGTTGGGGTCCTGGTACAGAGCTTGTCTTGACCTCTCATACGCGTGTCATGGACGATCGCCAGGTTGTAACAGTGCAAAGTACCGATCCCGCCACTGGGCAGATTGTCTTGACGGGACCCATCACAAAAACGATCTCTCTGGTGGATAATGCCGACTTTGCCGTCGAGATTGCGTCTCTCAATCGACCAGTCGTCTTTGAAGGCGAGCCTAATGGAGTCTTTGGGGGCCACCTCATTGTGTTTCATACTCAGACCCCTCAGCACATTGAGGGTGTGGAAATTCGCAACTTTGGTCAACAAGGATTGCTTGGTCGGTACCCGTTGCACTTTCACAAATGTGACGATTCTCCGTACTCGATTGTGAAAAAGAACGTCGTTCGCAACTCGAATCAGAGAGGCTACGTGATTCACGGAACAAACCAAGTGACTATTGAAAACAATGTGGCCTTTGAAGTGATTGGGTAAGTAGTGACGACAGTGGATGCCTTGTAAGGTTGCGCGTGTGGTTTGCTCATCGCTTCTTCGATTCACAGCCATTGCTACTTCCTCGAAGATGCAAGTGAGGAGGGAAACACATTCAGTGGCAACATCGGTCTTAGCGTCAGGAACATGCCAGCCAGTGGTGTGAGCCTTCTCAAACAACAAACTTCTACCACCATCACGTCAGATGACTCTGCCGCGGTCTTCTGGATATCAAACCCTCGAAACATCTTCCTCAACAACGTTGCAGCAGGTAGTGAGAGGTTTGGCTTCTGGTTCGAGTGTCGTGGAGAGACAATGACAATGACGGTTACTGCCTTTGTGAACAACGAAATTCATAGCACCTTGGGGTTCGGCTTTACCACTTACGAACCTGGTTGGCGTCCAACACAAACTGCCTACTTTCACAATCTCAAGGTTTACCGTACCAACGGGGACGGAGCCTTCCTTCACGTTGCCGAAAACCTCGTTTTCATTGGAGGCCTTTTCGCCGACACTGGATCGAAATCCGTCTTCAACAGTCGTGGCGACAGCGTTCTCTTCGAGGGTACCAAATTTATTGGTTTCTCAGGAACAGCAGAGCCTTACATCTTGTGTACTCTTGGATCAAAGAACATTATGGGTATGCTGATCGACGGAACAAAGATGAATGAATTCGACTACGCGGGAACGTTTGTTGGTACAATCCTTCGTAACGTTGAGTTCTCCAATTGGAGCGCTGCGGAGACTGGATGTGGGCCTGAAACAACCCCATTTCAGGTCAGTACCAAACAAGCGTTTTGGCCTGCTTTCTACAATCCGCACTACTTTGACAACGTGAACATCATTGGCGACGCGAGCACCCTCCGAGCCTGTGAAGCGATAGATTTTGGCATCAATTCAGTGGCAATCGAAATTGTGAGCGATACAAGTGCCTCGTTCAGCCCTACAGCATCTCCGGGGTTCCTAGTCAGCAGCAAAATCTCAGACTTGGTTGGAGGCTGCTCAATCTACAGTGAATGTCTCGATTTCTGCGCTAACTCCTGCCTCCAAATCGTTCGCTTCCTAACGGACCCTTCTGTACCCGAGGGTGTTGAGATGGTCGTCACATCCTCGAATGGTAACCAGATTAGGGTCGAACGCGACATTCGGGGTGACGAAACACAAATACCTCACTTTTTCTCCATCTACGTCGTCGCTCTTCCAGCTGATACGATCGAGATTTCATTCATTGGCTCGGATGGATACACTGTAGTATACCCCAGCTTCGCCATCCCTGTTTTCGAGGCACCACCTGATTGCTCGAACAGTCTTGTCATGGAGGATATCACAATAGTGAAACCTACAAGTGGAAGAGATACGTGCGATGATCTCATTTTCAACGGTGACTTTGACACTGATGTGTCTGGATGGCAAGGACTGAATGCTGGCAACACGTGGTCATCGCAAGGAGGAGTTGAAAGCACAGGGGCTCTGACGACTGAAAGCAGAACCAATGTTCTTCTCAACAATCCAAGCCAATGGATCGATACAAGCTGTGTTGAGGCGGGCAACACATACATCCTTCATCTCGAATATCGAAATGTCAATTTTGCTGTGCCCTGTCACGGCGTTGGCTTGGACTGTCCCAATGCTCAGCTCGTATTCTCGGACTTTGACCCATACACCGGGGAATTTGTCGAGTCTCTTCCTCGCCGAGTCTTTGAAACCACCGAATCCTCTCCAAGTGGCTTTACATTCAGCGTGATTGCAGACGCATGGACTCCAACAGTAGAGGAGGCAACTTCTGATAGAGTTCAGTTTCAGGTCACGGGAGGTTCTGGCAATATTGTGATCGACAATGTCCACATGAGACGAATGTGGGGAGGAAACCAAATTCTGAACGGCGATTTTGCTGCTGGTTCTATTGATGGAGTCTGGCACGGATTCGGAAATGACATCGCAATTGTTCAGCCTGGATACAATGCTTACGACGACTATGCTCTTGAAGCTACCCGAAATCAAGCCTATACCAACGGAGTGTACCAGAATGTTTACAACAAGTACGTGAACTCTGAGACGGATCTTATCAAAGAGGGTGATGAGTGGCTCCTTAGCTTCCATGTTCGCTTGTTTGATGGAACTACTGGTGATGCTATTGACTGCGTGCCATCTCTCATGGATACCACATGTCCAATGGTCTGGGTGCACACTATTCATGGTGAGACCATTCCAGACGGCGACCAGTCCGTCGATCAACTCTTTTTCGACCCCGAGATGTCCTGGGATCCAAATGATTGGAACACGTTTGAGGCCATCATTGCCATCTCAGAAGAAGACGCTGCTGATGATCTCATCTTATACCGGCTCATCTTGAACGGCGGTCCGGTTGGAGCAAAGTTGGTGGTGGATGACGTATCCTTCACCAAGCGTCTCCGCAAGATACCATCTCGATTGGATTTCTGCGGTGTCAATCATATTACCAACGGAGAATTCGAAACTGGCACTAGTATAGGCTTCTACGGCTGGGGAAACCCTATTGTTTCGTTCAACCCTGGCTACGAAGGAGCTGGAGACTTTGCACTAGCAGCCATACGACCAAATCATTACAGTAATGGAATGTGGCAGGATCTTTTCAACAGCTACAAGAATCCAGACAATTTGCAGTTGTGCGCCCAACCAGGAGATGTCTACCGTGTCAAGTTCAAGACTCGTTTGCTTGACGCAACTGGTCAGGTTGGTTTGGCGTGTGATCCTTCCTTGGGTGATACCAACTGCCCCATGGTATGGGTCCACACCATCCGAGGTGTTGATCTTGCTAGTGGCGAGCAGAACGTTATGGAAGTGTTTGACACTGATATGACATGGGATGCAAATGGTTGGAATTCCTTTGACACAACCTTTACAGTCACAGAAGCACAAACAGGGTCCAATCTACTGTTATTCCGCATCATTTTTAATGGTGGTCCTGTCGGAGCACAATTAGTCAATGACGAAATTGAGGTCTTCATGGAGACGCTGGCTCCAGTTTAAAATAAGTACATGTGCAAAGTATTGTCAATTAATAGAATGTTTCCTGCTGAAGTTGAATGGCATAGTGAAAGGAGGGGGTCGAACCCGCCACCAGAGGCTGGCAACTTCGCCCAATAGTACTGTGGCTTGGACGACCCTGCTGGCGATGGACCGCAGCGGTCACGTTGCGGAACACTATTCTCATGATGGCTTCTCTAAGAGCAAACTTTGGGAACGAGGAGTGTGTGTTTGGGGGTAATCATCTACGAGCGATAACAAAAGGAGTTTCTCTTTAGTTTACTCGAGCTATTGGGAAGCATCTTTGGGGAAGCACGACAGCCGCCTCTGTATCTAAATTTCAATACCCGATCATTTGCTCATCTTTTCTTTATCAATATTGATGACATCCTGGTCAATAGTTGGGATATCAAGCGGGCTGCAGGTTAATACCTCCCCCAAGCTTTTCGCGTCTGAAGCTTCCATTGTAACCACAACCTTGGTCCCCTTTCCAGCACAGGGGATCACCTTCAGGACATCGCCATTAAGCTCGTCTTCTAGCTTTTTCATTATATCAGGCGCAATGTCAGCGTCGAACTCTACCATATCTCCTTCACCACCAAGGATTGCCAAGACTCTGCGGTCACCATCGTCGTCGCCACAGAAGCTGCAGCCCTGCAAAACGGATACAAAATGGTCCAGTTAGTGAGGGCTCATATAGTGCGAACTCAGACGGAAGTAGATTTTGAAATACTTACCCCACCGCCATTGTAAGTCCAGCCGCCCGTTAGAAGGCGCTGGAATTCCTGGAGGAGCCTCGAACGACCTGGTTTGACGCAAACCCTTGCTACCATTGTGACATCTTCGTCCGCAAGACCAACATCATAAAGGGCAGTGTTGATACGAAAAGAAAACTTCTCATGTTCTCCAGGAAGACAAGTATCTCTGCCTGGAATAACGTTCACAGTGATTTTGAAATACACAAGAGCCTTGTTTGCGTATGGGCAGCCGGTATCTTGCGCCAAAGCGCGCTCGAAAGTCTCATCCTCTACCAAGCCTGGAGAATTGTCAATACTGCCACGGAGAGCGGAAGTAAGCGTAAAGATTGCAGTCAGGATGTAAAGGCTGGTCTTCATTGCGAAAAGGGGTTGCGATGGCAGTTGTGATATCTTGTACCGGCTAAAATGTGACTTGTGGCTTCGGAGTTTGAACTCGAGAACCGACAATGACTATTACAGAGACATTTCTACGATCTGGTACGTATGCAGTATGCCATACGTGAGGATATATATACATATATGGTTAATGACCTCGGTTTACCAGCTAGAACCGTCTTTGAGTTCGACACTCTGTAAGAAATGACTCCGTTCGCTGGCTAATGCCTGCCGAGGTAGATGACCACATTTTGAATTTTACGAGTACATATGACATACCATGTACGGTACTGATATATGTCAAAAATATCAAAAGCGGGCCGTTGCTGTACAATATGTACCTAGACATTTCCGACTAGATCGGAGCTCCAACTATAGACTAGATGTATGATACAACTATGAAGTATAGCAAACAATTTGGAGACGGGTGTGCATGTGGGATCTACCTGTACGAAAGCGAGCAGTGAATACACCATACCGAAGCTTCAGATTGATCACGAATGTTGTTCTGCTCTTCCTGAACGCACGAAACTCGAATTTCGATGCCAGCCATTGAGTGTGGTCTTCAGTGTGCTACAAAGTTTTGGTCTGAATAGACGCTTCGTTTTCCTGATGCTGTTCATAGTCGATCAATCCAATGCGATGAGGAGCCCATAAACAGTGGTCTTACGCTGTTTGACTAGAGCTGGATCTTTACAATATCAAGTTAGATCTACTACTACTAGCTGGTAGGAGCAATAGAAGCAGTTGACGGAAGTTCGAACACATGTGATGCCAACACTTTTCTCGAATAGAAGCCTTCCTCTGCTTGCAATCTCACTGGGTGGTCGAACGCTGTGTACAGCCACCCGAACAACCCAGTGAAATGCTATGGATTCCCCAATCACAATCTTTTGCATTAGCAGCATCGATACAAGCTCTGGGTAGCCAGCCCGAATCTGCTATAGCGGGCAGCTCCACATTGCTTGCAACCGTCCCAACCACCCAGTGAAATGGTACGGATTCAGAATGCGGGAATGTAACTAGCCCTGTTGCACTCAAGAGAAGCAGCATCATTAAAGAAGTTGTAGAGTCCAGCCAGCCCACCTCCTACGCATACAGGGCTGTGTTGTGTTCAGCCGCTTCAAACAACCAGTGAAATGGTATAGATTCCGCCATATGAAAACTGAGTGCAACTAGAGCTACATTCCCCCCGCATAGTGCTTTGACGCTACCGCCTCATTCTTCGCTGGAGAGAGGATGAAACTGCGCCAGCATTTTCGGCTACTGCATAGTCGTGTTCTTCGCACAGGCTTGGCATATTCTTTCGGAAGAAGTAGCATTTGTTCCACTCATAATTTAGCAAAGCACTCTTCGATACGCGACGATTTCGATACACCATGAGGTGTTTCGCCCCTTATATTGCTGTTGCTGTGGTTCTTCAATGTGCTGGTGGTGCTTTTGGCCATGTCGCTAAGAAGGCATCAAAGAACCTTCGTGTGGAGCCTTCCAGAGAAGAAAGTGGCAAGTTCACGGTGAAGCTGCTGCGCAATATCAGTGTCCTTCTCACAACCTTCTGCTGGTTACAACACTCTATAGAACATCAAAGGAGATCGCCGAAGAAAGAAATAACAACGCGAGCTGACGGCGGGGAAATTAAGGTGGTTTTATGGGTGGGCTAATGATATTGGGGCTGGGCCCTACGGTGTTGTGGTCACCGGTTGGTAGGACTACATCTGGAAGCTTAATGACGACGGACTATCCTGGCACGTGCTTACAGGTAGAGCCAGAGCGTTGTCAGTTTGTGTGAGCAGCGTTCAAGTCATAAACACTGGGCTGCGGGTTATGAGTTACAAGTAAAGTCTCCTCATTGGGTCCCCTATCCATCGACGCCATTGATATTGGGATCTATGGAGATCTTGTTTGCTTTATTCGATATGATAACCCGCGAATCTTTTGCGTAGATCGAACAGCAGACAATAACTGGAGTGAGCTTCCAGGAGAAGGGTTCTACCGAATTGATGTGTGCCCAAATGGAAATCCAGTTGTGATTGACAGAGACTCCAACACGTATTGGTACACTGGTGCCCACTGGGAAATATTCTACCTGGAAACCACAAACGATGTTGCCTGTGGAGGAGATGGTGTGATTTGGACAATCGGTGAAGATACAAGAGTTAAACGTTAGCTCGGTGCTTCTCGGGAAACAATCGGAGGAGCAGCTCATTCCATCTCTGTTGACCACAACGGCATCGTATGGGTTGTTAGCACGGTAGGACAGATCTGGGAGTATACCCCGTCCATGCCCGTGTCCAACGATCAAAACTATCTATGATTTTGAGTGCTACCTACAGCTGCCTGCGCATCAACAAATGTGCGATCTTCAAGCGCTCACGATTTGTTCATGGCTTACGAAGCACAGATGGTTGTCATTGCATTTCGTGAAGTCGTGAACATATGGCTCTAGTGAGTATGGACTACCCACCTCCTACTAGGTCCAGCTTGATCTTTTGCGTGCCTGTAGCAGGTGGCAAGGATTCATCTAGATAGATGTAGTGTTGGGCGTTCTTTGTCATACTGGCACCGGTGTACCGTTGAATGGTTCCAAGAAGTTCGCCGATCATCCGCACCCAACGCCGATGACGTTCATGTCCCCCCCATCATCCATCAAATCGTGCATTACGATCGACGACGCCGAGTCAGTCGTATACCTCGTTGGCGTACGTCCCAGACATCTTGGAGTGGCTGTCTATGTGCGCGACCTCGACTCCTCTCTCCACAAATTTGTAGAATTATAAACGTGCGTTTCAGAAGATGGAACAGCATCGGCAAGGCAACAGTCTGGAGAGCTTTCCCCTCTACTCTGAGCAATGCGCAGAGTATCTTCGCTTAGCCCTGACAAAGGCTGAGTCCGAAACTCAAGAGGACGACTTTCGAAAGTTCTATGAGCCTACAGCAGAGGAGCGGGGGTGGTCCTCGTCGGAGGAAGGTAAAGGAAGCTCTTCATCCTCTGAAGACGAAGGAGAATCATCATCAGACGAGCAGCAACAACAAGCGGTCAAACCAGATGGCGGTGCTGCTGCTCAAAAGAAGCAAATATCACCGAAGGCCGCAAGAGGATTGAACTTGAAGCAAAAGGATGCAACGAAACGTCAGCTAGGGCGGCCTCCGTGCACAGCCTTGGGGTTACCAGATACTGGCCATGTTTTGGAGCTCCCTGCAGCCCTGCTATCCAAGGACGAACGGCTGTCCAATCAAGTCATCATTTGCAAATCTTACCTTGAGACTGCGACAGCATTGAGCAAACAACCGACGTTACTTCTCTTGCTGCGCAGTGGTCGCTTTGCCGGAGCTATATTTTCGGGCCCAAAGTGCTTGCAGCATACAACATCGACTCGGTACACGATCCGCAAGGGGCAGGGCAAGGCTCAGAGTGCCCAGGATGGCAAGCGCAAAGCCAAATCGGTGGGATCGCAACTACGACGACAAGGAGAAGAGGCCTTAAGGGAAGATGTAAAGTCCTTCTTGCGAAACAACCAACAGCACGTGAAGACGGCAGGGCTGATTCTATTGTCGTGTCCCAAGACCATGATGAAGGCCTTCTTTGATGACAATCAAGACTTGGTTCCTCGTGGTGATAAAAGGTTGAAGAAGATACCGCTGGATGTTGGGAGACCGACCTTTGAGGCTGCTGTAGCTGTATACGAAATCATGATGCAGGCACACATTTGCGAGAGCAGACCAGTTGTGCCAATCGATCAAGTCGAAGTGGTCAACGAGCTACCTACGGTTGTCGAGAAGTCCGAAGAGACAAAACCGGTCGAGAAACAGAAAGAAATCGTACCACTGACTCCTCTCCATGAACATGCTGCTGCAGGAAACGTTTCCGAACTTCTTGAATTTCTCGAACAAAATCCTGACTGCAACGTCAACCAACAGGCTGGAGAGGACTACATGACACCGCTGCACTTTGCAGCATGCGAATCATCGGATGATCCAGTCACGTCGGCAGCTTGTGTCACTGCGCTCTTGATTCAGGGTGGGGCGAACCCATGCACCTTGGATGCTCGACGCCGTCCTCCCTACTTTTTAGCCTCACAGGAAAAGGTACGAGAGGCCTTTCGCATGGCACGCGACACGTTGGGAGAAGACTATTGTCAATGGGACGATGCTGCCAAAGTGGGTCCACCCATGACTATGGACGATGTACAGAAAAAGAAGGAGAAGGCTGCTGAAAAGAAGAAGCGACAGAAGGCTCGACAAAAGGAAAAGAAAGCAAAAGAACGAGCCATGTCGGAAGAGGCGGAGAAGCAGCGCACCGACGAAGAGGAGCGCGTGAAACAAGTTGAGGAGGCGAAGCGTATCCGGGATGGTCTTGCACCAAAATCGACAACAGCTACGAATGTATGTGACTTTTGTCAGAAACGATGCAGAAACAAACGGAGGAGTCAAATGCTGCAACGGTTGGACTACGCCTACTGTAGCACCGCATGTGTGCAAAATCATAAGCGCGAGCTCATGGCAGCAGCTGCTGCAGCTCGATTTGGTGGTTAATGCATCACCAACATGCTAAAGTAGAGAACAGGTGATTCGACTACTATCCAGCTGCGGTCTCTATTCGACAATATTGTAGCTGTGAGTGCGTTGTAAGGGGATGATACGAGTGTTGACCCATCGCGCTCTCCAGTTACGCTACGTGTAGCTCCTGTAGTAACTCAACGATTGCTGTGCGCTGTGTTGCGTCGAAACATCAGAGAGAGGCTACAAACTCAATGCCGTGTGAGTGGGATCTTGGTTGTGATGTGAGGCCAGAAAGAAGACACCGGATGGAATGGGGACTGTAGTATGAGAATACAGTAACAGTAGAATTCAAGTCTTTACGTACAAAATCGAATTCCGTTATTCTGACGAACCGAAAGTTGAAATTCCCAACGACCACTATCAATCAACGAACATTGCACATTCTGCAATTCGAACATTGACATTGATCATCATGAAGGATGACGAGGAGGAGGCATTGCGGCTTCGATTCGAGTCGCATCTACCGAAATATGGTGCTCTGTGGAAGAGCATGGCCAAGGTGAAAGCTCAGGAGAAAGCTCAGGAGAAGCCTGCTCAAAAGAACGACTTTCTGACTGCTATTCAAAACAAGACTGTTGTCAACATCAACTCATGCGACGACAACTCGTGCCCGTTCGACGACTGTAGATGTGCACCACCAATATACGAAGAAGAAAATCCTCTTCCCAAGCTGTCTACAGCAAGTGATGAGGCTACTGCTGACTCTCCACAAAGTGAAGCCACAACGCTACAGCACAGATCTCCTCTAGCTGAATCCTCCAGGTCGTCTTCAAGTAGTGGAGAAAGCACTGCCACTGCATTTGATATATCCCACATTGTTTGTGACGAAGCTCAAAATGATAATACTGATGTCGACATTGACATGTCCCAGCTTCGAATCGAAGAGGCCCCACCCGTAGAGGAATCAACTGGGGAAGAATCATCTTCCAGTTCAAGTAGCAGTGGGAGCACTGTCGTTGCGTCTGACATCTCTCACCTTGTGATTGAGAATGATGCACAAGAAGGTGGTCACGTTGATATCGACATGTCTCAGCTTCGAATCAACGACGAGAAAGAGGAGACCAACATTGCAGAAGGGGAGGGAAACCATGAAGAGTCTTCGTTTGGCCACTTGGACGCTGAAGGTGAGGAATCTTCACATGATCACGACGACGATGATTCAGATGATTCGTCAGGAGGGACAGCAGTTCGATTTGATATCTCGCACATAGTCGAAGAAGTTTTGGGCGGAGAACAGGAACAAGAAATTGCCTTTGAACTTTTGCCTCCCGCTACTCCATCTCTTCAGCGTGTCGCAGAGACTAGCACGAATCAAACAGAGGGTGGATCACCTATCGAGCAACATACAGGATATGAGACTGGCAATTCCAATCATACGAAGCACACGCCACGATGCAATTCGCCCACGTATGAGATTGGCGACTCGTGGATGGTCGAGGATTTCGGGAGGGGATACGAAACTGGTGATTCTCAAGTCGGCGAGAAGAACGAAGCACCGTTATCTACATCCGTCTCCGCCAAGGAGAGAGGAGACAACCGTGTCTCATTGCTAGTTGAAGAGAGAAAGGGGTACGAAACAGGTGACTCTTTGGTCGGCGAAGAGGAATATTCGTTCTCTACAGAGTGCAAGTCGCCAACTCCTGTCAAGGAGATCAAGGGTGATTCATGGCTGGTTGAGGATCGGAAGGGGCACGAAACAGACGACTCTGTGGTCGGTGAGGATCAACCTTCATTCTCGACACCCACCCTCGTCAAGGAAATCGGAAGCGACTCCAGTGAAAGGTGGCCGGAAGACGAGAGTGACAACGAAGAGTCCTGGAAGCGACCAAAAGCGCCCTCCAAGTCTATCGTGATTGAGAGCGACAGTGAGAACGAATGGGAAGAGGAAAAGGAGACACAATCAAGCACTGTTCCCTCCAAAGTCATCGTGATTGAGAGTGACAGTGAGAACGAGTGGGAAGACGAAAATGAGCCTCTAACTGATTCGATGATCCGACAGCCAAGCAACACAATCGTCATCCTAAGTGACGACGACAGCGGTGTTGATTCTCCACCACAGAAGGTCCAAGGCCGGGGGCGAGCTGTTTCGTTCCAGAAGCATCGAGATGCACTCACAAAGGAAGCCTTCCGTGAGTTCAATGAACTTGTTTTCAAAAAGAAATTGAGCTCCGTCGAAGTGATCTGGTCTAGCAAGCTAAAGACAACCGCTGGGCTGACAAGATTATGGAGGCAACCCACCCGAGGAGAACCAGTACGAACTGCCCGCATTGAGTTGAATCCCAAAGTCCTTGATGAGCCCGAGCGCCTCCGAAACACTCTCCTCCACGAAATGTGTCACGCCGCTCAATTCTTGGTGGATGGCGTCAGTTCGCCGCCTCATGGTAAAGTTTTCAAGAAGTGGGCCAACCGTGCAATGGATGCAATCTCCGATGCGACAGTCACGACAACTCATGACTACGAAATCCAATACAAGTACGCTTGGGCCTGTACCACCGACAAGTGTGGAGCGATCTTTCAACGGCAGAGTCGCAGCATCGACATTGAAAAGCAGAGATGTGGAAAGTGCAAGGGAAAGTTAGTGGAGATTAACGCCCCTCGCAAGGGTGCAGCGGCTGTAGATCGTACACCCAAGAAGAAGGCGCCAATGTCTCGGTACAATCAATTTGTCAAGGACAACTCGGCCATGGTGCGAGCCCGTTTGGAGAGCCAGGGGCAGCCCGTGACGCAGGCACAAGTCATGAAAGAGATTGGCGCAATGTGGAAAGAAGCAAAGCAGTCGGCTTGAGCAACAACAACGTGTAGTAAAACTACGACTTAAGCTCCGATAGATTATGTGCGAGCACACTATTACCAGTATTATCCTCTCTCACAAAGTGCCAGCGTCTGTGGCGACTATGGCTCATCCGACTTGCTAGAGATGGTTGAAAGCTCCCACCCACTCGTGCTGCATTGACAGCCCAAGCGAGGCAACCTGGTGCAAGAGATCGCCTTGGTATGGCGGATCAAGATGCGCTAATCCTAGAGGCTAATAAACTGGCAAAGACAAATAGCACCGCGCAACCAGTGGCAATCCCTCGAGCCCTCTTCTATCGATGCGCTCTGATTCTCCGTCGCTTGCTCACTTTCTTCGATTTCTTGCTACTGCCCATTCCCATCTTGCCGCCACCCTTGCCGCTTGCCACTGGGTTCGGTGTTGCACTCTCGGGACTTTTTGTAGACGGTTTTGGTTGCTCTGTTGGAGAGGGGGTTGGCCTATCCGTTGGGCTCGGTGTAGGCCGAGACGTTGGTTGTGGTTGATTTGTGGGATCTGGCGGTATCGGCGTAGCAGTTGGACCCGTAGCTGGGCTTGGTTTCAAGCTACTAGGCGAACTGGTCTCCGGTGTCATCATCGGCGAGCGCGATGGAAATGTTGGGAGGGGTTCTGGCGTTGGCCCGGGTTCTGGTGTCGGTCCTTGTGAAGGATCCGGGTCGATCATATCGCATTCCCCAAACTCTCTCCGAACAATCGCTCCACATCCCACCCTCGTCTTGCCATCCTGATCGAATACAACGACACTTCGCGTCTTGTGATCATCAAACGCAAAGCCATCAAACATGCTAAAGAACCCTCGCGCAATACCATGTTTGTTGGACGTATACGTAGCCCCCCATTCTGCTCTCCAGGGATTCTCCGATCCCTCGACGCTTCGGTCCCAAAAGCGGATTCCTGGAGCGTCGCAACTGGTCCCCTCCGTGACTTGGATCCTACAACGTTCGCAGTTGCTGGGTAGTCCCTGTAAATCATACTGGAATGTGAACTCGAACTCTGACTCATATCCAGGATACGTGCCCCTGGTGATCCTGTTGAAGTTACCCCCGCCTCCATCAAACGTGAGTCTCACATTGCCATAGGGGATACGATACATGTTCTTTTCGCTGGGGACGTAGCTCCGAAACGGCATGATGCAGGTTGTTAGGTAGTTCACATGCAGCCCACTATCATCTGTTTCATCAATATCTTCGGGAAGCACAAGCAGGCGCCTTTCCTGAGGAGTATTCGAAGAAAATTGAGTATGTTAGTTGCCGACACTCAAGCTTTCGAGTCGTGAGCAAATGACCGCGTACCTTTTCTAAGCCTACTAGTTCGTAATGAAGCTTCGTTCTATTTAGCGTTTCACCCTTTTCCATTTCTTTTAGATTACCTCCTCTCCCCTCGCGTATTGAGAGGAGAAGAGTAAGGAGGATCGCTGCACTTCTCCTTGTCATTGTCTAGGATTCTTTTCAAAGGTGGTAATGGGATGTCGTTGATAGTTTGTTGCAAGAAGAGGTGATTTGGAGAGCAAATTGTGACGCGCCCTAAATAGAATTTTATGGTTTTTATCAGATCTGAAGATGTTATTCATGCGTTGAACGGACGAGACGGATCACAACGCACACGCCGTCGGTGTGACTGGCTCACCTCACTTTTTGGCTAAAAGCTGAAGAGTCTTTATCATAGTGTCTATTGTGAAAGTCGATTCGTTCTACTCTCGTTCAGCCACTGAGGAGAATCGAAATCGATCTCGGCTCCATCAACTCGTCTTTCGAAGCCGACACTACACTGTCGAATCGGGTTATGCATATTTTCAGGATGAGCAAAACGGAAGACCAGTGTCTAAAGGAAAATAGCAAGATAACTATCTCTCCTGACTATTTTCACAGTTGCAAGAAGATGTGCCACCAAATCGTTACCCATCGTCAGCTATGTCCTACTCTAGTAAAATTGAAACGCTGACATTGCGTTGATAGCTCACGTGACAGAGGGCGTCGTTCACCCTCCAAGGCCACTCACGAGCCCTGACTTTTGCCGTATCAACAACAACAGTCTCGTGGCCAGCCAGCAGTGTCGCGAGTGGCTGCCGTCGGCCCAGCGCTATGGCACTGAATTTCTCCACTCGCTGAGTCCTTTTTAACACACTTCGACATATGGAACTTGCTTGGTGTGATGCTCTCTTGACGGCTCAGGCGCTGGTCCTAAGTTGTACAGTATCTGTGTGCAGTACATGATGTTTCAGTGGAGGCATATTTTAGTCGTGGGTCTCGTGGTGCCTCAAACTTGAAACTCGAGAACAGCATCGGAACACGATCCAACAAACACAAATGTAATGATAGGATGAACTGCTGCTCCACGCCTTGCTGTGTATGGACTACTTGGTCGGGCCTTTTGCTAGCGTTGATAGGCATTCGAGTTGTCCTGGGACCGGGACTAGGAGAACTTGCGACGGGGTGGATTGTTTCTGTTGGAATCGGAGTTCAGTGTTTGTCAAGCTTGGTCCGTAGATGGTTCTGTTCCAGCCATCTTCCACACGAATTGCTTGGCTTCGAGGACGAAGAAGACCAAGAGTTCCAACCCATTAGTCACGAAAGTGACAGTGACCGAGAAATCGAAGACACTGAGGATACAATTGACGTGGAACCGCGGCGACGCCTGTTCTTTCTTGATAACCTGAAGACAGCCCTGACTTTCATTGTCGTTAGCCATCACGCTACGTGTGCTTTTGGAGGATGCGATGTAAGCTGGGTCCTCATTGTTGGCCTCTACGAGAATCCGTTCAGTCCCGTTGCATACTCCTTCGTCATATTGAACCAAGGCTACTTCATGTCTCTATTCTTCTTTATCTCGGCTTATTTCACTCCTTCTAGCTATGATCGTAAAGGCAAAGAATCATTCATGTTTGATAAATCGAAGCACATCTGGATCCCCCTTATTCTCATGACAATTCTCATATTTCCTCTGATCATCTTGTACTGTGAGTGGTTCACTGGCGCGACGCAAACTTTCAGTTTCACTCCCGGTCACTGTTGGTTCTTGGTGTGGCTGCTTCTTCTGAATATCGCCTACTCACGCATCTACGAGAGTTATCATGATCCGTCAAATGAGTCAGTTGTATCTTCCGAAGTGGCCTTTCCATCCTCTAAAATGCTCCTGTTTTACGGTCTTGTGGTGTGTGGATTGGGTATGTCTGTCGTCCTCATGATAATACCGGGGAGTTTCGCAAGCATGCCAATCAGCATTGGTTCGCTGGTCAACGATCTCTTTATGTTTGCTGCTGGGGTCGTTGCTCGAAGGAATGGCTGGTTGAAGGAGCCTTTGCGAGATCAGTTGGGCATTTCAATCTTTGTATTAAGGTTGGTGGTACTTGTTTCGGCGGTAATGATGTGCGGCTTCATCATACAGTATACAGAAACCACGACGCATTGGTTTGGTTTCGCCGGTGTCTTGATTTCAGGTCTCTATTGCATTGGGATGTCCTTGGTGATGATTGACCTGTTTCAGACCTTTCTTGATTTCCAGACAGTGCTTTCTCAAGCACTCGCAGATGCTGCGTACACAGTGTATCTAATCCATCCCATTGTCGTTGTTGGTTTCACGTCATTGTGGGTCTACAGTTACGAATCCATGGGATACGGCGAGATTGACTTTCAGGGCAATCTCTACTCGACCACTCCAATTGCAGGTGACGGGTGGACGCTCGCGTTGAGTTGGTTTCTCGTCAATCTCGCCTCTCATTGCCTCCTGTGGCCTCTAGCTTGGGGCATCCGCCGCCTTCCAGTACTAAGGGAGATCTTGTAGATAATCATTGAATTGAAAAAAGAAGATGCACAACACAGCTGTTATACAGTTAGCCACACCACTTGAAAACGTGTGATACTACGAAGTCCGATCGCCATGCAGCCAAATACTACAACCCCAAGATTCGGCGCACATTTATGGGTGCTCGCCACCATGCACTCATTGCTTCCACCAAGGAGTCGAACCCGAGACCAGAGGGAAATCTATGCCTACACCGGACATACACGGTGGCACTATTGGACTACAATAACAACAATATGATAAGTCTTCATGTGCGTAGCTGACATGAGTTCCACTCAACATATTGACCTCGCGGCCAAGTCCTCAGGCTACTTATAGTCATGACACTATGTTTCACCACCCTCGTGGCTGGGAGCATTTGTGTTGCACCAATCGAAACTACGACCATTATTGTTTTTCTCCGAGAGGATTATCTGGGGTCTAGAGTACGTGTACGGCGGCAAGGGACTCGCGCACGAATCATGGTCATCTCAGCACACTCGATTGAAATGGTGCCTGTGTCTTGGTGCAACGAGTCTTGAGCCAGAGCAGCGGTACCATCTGAACCCGAGACCAGAGGGAAGTCTATGACTACACCGGACATACACGGTGACACTATCGGACTATAATAACAACAATCTACACGCACCTCAACTGTGATCTTTCAGATTTCCCCGTACCTCTGTTGCGCTCATTTTGGATCTTCGCACCTCTGTTGCAATCTTTCAGGTTTTCCTTCACCTTTGATATATAACCTTGATATGATCTTTTGTTCCGCACCTCCGCTGCGCGATCTTTTGGATCGTTGCACCTCTGTTGCGATCTATGAGGTTTTCCTGCACTGTTGATAGGATCATCTTTTGGATTTTCCCGCACCTCCGCTGCGCGATCTTTTGGCCTCTTGCGACCTTTCAGGTTTTCCTGCACCTCTGCTGTGCACATTGTGACCCTACGTGTAGGGGTACCGTTCTTATGTGAGTTCTTGTTCGTATGCGTAATCCAGAGACTCCGGCGGAACATGCTTCATGGACGGTCTACATGAACAATTCAAAGACTAGATTGAGAAGTCAGAGATCAGTGGAACATGTTCCATCACCTCTGCCTACCATGCACTCTGTCTCAGCAGCTGGAAACATGGACGAGTTGCCTTCGCCTGCGGGTTGAGTGACTCACTGCACTCACTTGACTCCTCCTCCCACATTGTGAGTATGAACAATTCAGTGACTGGATTGAGAAGTCAGAGATCCGTGGAACATGTTCCACAACCTCCCCTCCTAACTGGACTGGGTCTGTACAGTAGTCTCAGCTGGAAACAACAGCCGGTATTGGGCTCGCGTTAGTCGCCAGCCGAACCTACAACAGACCAATTTGAATACAGATGCGAACTCTCGCATCATACGATTACAAGAGACGCACTATCACCATTGGTATCCGAATGACGTTAGCTCATGCTTGAATTGGGGTCTGCCCATTGGCCAGCGATCACAGCTACATACGACCAGTACTAGTTCCGTTTAACCGCCGCCATCATACATTGCGTTCTGCTGTTCTCATCCATCAAACGTCGCGCCAACCCAGCCCCCAATCAGGTACCAACAGCTATGTGTATGTAAGTAGTTCCGTCACAAAGATCCATCAAAACCTTGATTACATCACACAACTCTTGGCCGTTCAAAAGTTGTGCTCCCTTGTTCTTTCAACCACAACCCCCCACCCCATCAAGATGAGAGTCTCTTGCTTAGTATTCCTGTTGGCGTCTTCCGGCGTCTCTGGCTTTTTGATCACCCCAGGCGGGGGCCAAGCACAAAGGTCAAGTTTCACCTCTCTCAGTGATAGTTACTCCGATGCAACAGAAGCTGCTACTGGTACCGATTTCGATGAGAATGCGTTCTTGCAGCAAATGGGTCGAGATAAGGAGGAGATGAAAGACTTTGATGGCACTTCCTTGTCACCCTTCTCCGCAGAGCACTCTGTCTACGACAGGTCTGCGACTCGTTTGAAGGACCTAGCTGCTGCCTCCAAGGAAAAGCACACGGGGCTAAATGAGAATGCTTTTGTCAAACAAATGGATCAAGACCACAAAGAGATGAAATATCTCGATCAACTATCCTTGGCCACGACGGCGCATCATGAGGATGTCTACGACAAGGCCTCGGCTCGTTTGCAGACGTTGGCAGCTGCCTCGATTTTATCCCATGGTGGCGCTGAGCAGATGGAACAAGAAGTTGCCGCAACCAAAAAGAAGGTCACCGCCGCAGTCAAGAGCAAGCAGCAAGTCTCCTCGAGTAATGGCAACAACCCTGCAGCATTTGCTACTATTGGTGTCGCTCTTGCAGCTGCCGCAGTATCTCAGAACCCCGATCTCATGGATCAGATTGCTCACTTTGATCCTTCCACCTTGCACTTTGATAACATTCACGTTCAGGAACTCGTGGACCAAATGACGATTCAACTATCCGTCATGAAGGACTCGTTAGAGTCTCAAGCCCATCAACTCGCCGAGGCGGTCCAGATTGACGCCATGAAGGAGGCCATGATTACGGCGTGGCATGATTTGCAAGTCACCGTGGCCACTCAAGTGGACCTGACCAAGGAGTTTGCCACGGTCCAAATGGCAGCTGTCGAACAGTCGGTGCACGACCTTCAGGCGGAACTACAGACGAGCACTCCAATGCTCACTTTCAAGGAAACAGTTGCCGCCCAAACGGCATCTCTCCAAGACTCTGTTCTTCCAGACCTCAAGGCCTCTCTCCAAGACATGACAGACTCTACTACGGCGTTTGTGCAGACCACATGGGACCGCACAGGCTCCACCCTCCAAGGAGCGTTCGCCAACCTGCCAACGAGTGAAGAAATTCAAGGGGCTGTTGCCCTACGAACTGCCAACTTGGAGAATGCCTGGCAGAATCTGGATCGTCCAGATTTGGGAGGCTTGAGCGCTCAAATGGCGTCCGTGACGGCGTCTCTTGAGACGTCGATGCACCAGGCTCAAGACTCTGTGCAAGCAAACATGGAGACTATTCAAGGTCAGTTGTTGCCAGGTGTCATGGGTAACATGCAACAGGCTGTCGACGCCAGTGTTGGCACGCTCAAGGAATCTGCGGCTGGAATGCAGGCCACTATGGATGCTCAAGTGGGCGACCTCAAGGAGCAGCTTCCTGGTTACACCAGCGGCGCCCAAGCCCAGCTGGGAGCCATGTCGGCTGGTCTTCAAAGCACGGTGCGAGGAGGAGTTGATAGCGTTCAGAGTCAGTTGCCAGGTGTTGTGAACAACGTTCAACAGACTTTGGATGCTCAAGTCGGTGGGCTCAAGGAATCCGCGGCTGGAATGCAATCCGTCATGGATGCTCAAGTCGGCGACCTCAAGGAGCAGCTTCCAGGTGTCATGAACAACGTTCAGCAGGCCGTGGATGCTCAAGTGGGTGGTCTCAAGGATCAGCTTCCTGGATACACGAGTGGCGCACAAGCTGGCGCTGCTAGTGTGTTTGCTGGCATGCAACACATGATGCACAATATGCAAGAGGCTACCAAGGGTGGCGTGGATAGCGTTCAAACGCAGTTGCCTGGTGTCATGAACAACGTTCAACAAGTTATGGATGCCCAGGTGGGCGGTCTCAAGGAATCTGCATCTGGATTGCAATCGGCGATGGATGCTCAAGTTGGTGACCTTACAGAGTCGCTTCCAGGCAAGATGGAAAGTCTCTCGGCTGGTGTGATGGGACAAGTGGCTGCTGTTCACAACTCGGTTCAACACACTGCGAATGAAGCCTCTTTAAATATGCCAAACGTGGACGATATGGCTGCGCATGCAAAAGGTGCTTCGTCGGCGATGCGTGAGCATCTCGACACTGTGCGAATGAACATTGACAAGGTGGAAATCCCCAAGGTCGACATTCCCAAGATGGAGAACCTTCCAACTCTTCCAAAGGTTGACGTCGCCGTACCGAAAGTTGTTATCGATATGCCCAAGGTCTCTACCCCAGCAGTGACCACAGCGGCCAAGAGTCTTTCGAACTTTGATATCTCGGGTTCTTCCACAGACATTGAGAGCTTCTTCCATTAAGACAAGACACACAAGGAGTGACCTGCATGCAACACACGAAGTTATGCAAAGCTGCACTCCCTACATGTACGTCTGTCATCTGCCATACCATACCCACTTCCAAAGCTATACAAGCGATAGATACGAGCGGCCATACAAGACCAACATACGAGCCAACGACGAGACAAAGCACTACATACGCACGAGAAACACGAGATACACACTAGAAATTGGAAAGCACATTATTTTAAAGAGAGATGACAGGCGAAGAGTAAGCATACACTGTAAAGCAAAAACTAAACACTTTTGAAACACCTTTGAATGTGATGGCTTAGTCTGAAGATGCCTTACTCTTGAGCATTCTGCGCCTGTTGTTTGGCTGGTTGCAAACTATTACCACGGTCAATAGTCACTGCAGTCCGTGACGATGGCATGGCCCGTGCGTGTAGCTCGTACTTTTGGCAAAACCCGGAGAATCGATCGAATCCCTAGCTGTTCACCCATGTTGTCACGAGGTCGAGGCAAGTGGCTTCCGTTACGTGTACTGCCGCCAGACATCGATTACGTGGGTGATGGCACGACCAGAAAGCGAGGATAAGAGGGAAGAATTTGGCCTCCTTCGTATCAAGCAGTCACACGCATGATGAAACCTGCCATGCCACGTGCGAGAGGCCTACTTCGTATCAGCCAGTGCGAATGCTGAAATTTGTGATGCCACTTGCCAGAGAGGACCTCCTATATGGCCAGCAGTACCATTAGTGGCTTGTCAAATTTGCTTCACTGGGTCTACTCGTACTCATGTGTTCAGAAATGTACACAGACGCTAAACCTGGTGAATTGTCGCTATGGGTTTTTAATGGTTATCCTTCTACAATCGAAAGAAATACAAGATGTGCAGTGTCCCGTGTCATATCCCGTACTAAAGGCTGCTCCTCTAAGGTCGAACGTGAACCTTGGAGTCGAGCTTTAGTCCTGATAGAAATCTGGCACTTGGCCCTTGGGGACATACTTCTTGACAGTCTTCTTCCAGACTCCGTTGAGTTCGATGCCCTTGGCCTTGACTTTGGTGCGGGATAAGGCCGTCCGCAAGAGACGCTTGGCCAAGATGCCGACCAACGCATTCTCTTCGAAGGCGGGCAGAATGAAGAAGAAAGCAGTAGCCCAAAACGACGTGTAAATACCAGCTCCTCGCGTATCGGTGTACTCGCGGAAACCAGATGCCATGGCAATCCAAAGAAAGATATTGTGCTGGGACAACAAGATGAACACATCCACATTTAGATATTCCTTGGCGGGAGAAGGAAGTTCCGACGTCGATGGCGTTCCATTGCCGTCGTCATCACGCTTCAGTGTCACGGCCAACCGTGCCGCGATGAAGGCTGTCAAACGAATCACAAAGTACACCAAGAAGGCAATCTGAAACTGACGAATGCAGTTGTAACTCCAGCCATTGAGCAAAGCCTCCTCACCGAACATATCGCCCATAAGATCGGCGGGTGTCAAATGGTAGCCCGCAGCTAAGCCCATAACGCCGAAGGCGACAACGCCCAGGAACTTCCACTTTTTGGAGTAACGCTTCGAATCGATGGGTTTCCAAGCACGATATCCTTGAGCAGCCACTGCCGGCAGGAGTAGAGCCACAACCAACACAATGATGAAAGGTACCAAGGAGTTGATATCCAATCCGATCAATGGTGACAGACCAAGTGCAACAAGGACCAATCCACAAACGACACTCAGAATGCTCGACCAGATGGCAGTCAGATATACCTTGCCGCCCCATGTCAAACTAATCGTTGGCGTTGTCAAGGCCTGGTGAATAAGGAAATACGGATGTGAGGAATTTGGTGGTACAAGAACCTCTCGATCGCTCGACATTGTGGAACTACTTACCGGTGGCACAGCGAATAAGAGGACCCACCACTGGGCAGATTCCAACATGTCGGGTCTAATCGTTGAGTTGCGCAGCGCGAACAGCCCGCCAACGGCAAAACTGCAAATTCTCACGACGTAGACAACCGCAACGATGGTCGACTCGAGCTTTGGAGTGTTGGCAAAGGCGTTTGATAGATCGATTTCCAGGTACACAAACCACGATGATATCGCAAGACAAAGAGTGATAATGACCTGGAAGGTAGGTCCGAAACCCATGCTTGTCACGGGTTGGCCCCATAGGCTTGGCAAAGAACGAGCGATCATACCAATGGTGAACAGGACGGCCGCAATCTTTGTTCCGTGCAAGATTGTCTTGTCGCCAACCTCATCAATGGTCTTTTGCCATTTCGAGGTGGTCTTGTATCGAAAGGACTTCATGTCCTCAGCACTGAGTGCCTTTCCGTTAGGAAGACTGAAACTGTAGTACTCGCTAGGCGACAGGCCTTCCAAGAGTAGGGCGTACGCCTCGAGAACGTACTGGTGGGCCACGACCAAAGTGTTCTCGCCGCGGGCAAGTCGTGGGAGGATCTCGGTCTCGTGAAACTCCTCACAGCGCTTATAGATCGATCCAATCGTCTCAGCACAAGGTGGAGCCTCAGCTGGAGAGTGCACCATTCCCTCGAACTCTTCGTGTCCTAGAGCGCGGCGCAACAATACCTTATTCTCGCCTGTAAAGACTCCGAAAGAGCGCTCGGCAAGTGATGGCATGCAGATGGGCTGGAGCTCGATGGGCCATTCATTGGTACGATTCGGATCGTCATTGGGGACCAGTCCAGCGACGTTGAGGGCCACTGCAGCCGTCTTGCGCGTGCGAACAAGATGAGAAGTGTATACAGCATCGAGTTTGATTTTCTTTTTCTTCATGTCAACACCGGCAGCATGAGCTTGCTTGACGCCGAACTTGGTCAAGCTGACATCGGTAACACCAGAATACACATTTGCTTCGTTGGCTGTGGGATACAATATGCGAAGAAAGAAGGTTAGCACAAGAAGTTGAATGCCACCAAGAAACTGCACTTCCTACTCGCAGTCAACGTACCAGTAGATTCACCGTGTCGAATGAAGTACACTTTTCCGACACGCTTCTTGCGGTTATTTCTCGTACCCCTGTTGCGGGCTGCCTGGTTGAGTTCATCATTTCCGCCGAGCGGTACCTCAATCATGGAGCTGCCATGGTAGAGACTGCTTTGGTTGTTCTTGCCATAGTCAAGCCCAACAGATGGGCGACGACCAGCATGACGCGGTGGCTTCGTGTCGGTAAAATCTGAGCCAAACGACTCCACGTCTCTCGCAGAAGGACTGTCGTTGTAGTCAAGCTTCGTGGTGGTGTCTGTGTTGTCTTGGTTGCGCTTGCTACCGTTGTCAACCGCAATAGATCGGTGGCGATGGGGGTGATTCTTGGAGGACTTGTTCTTCTTCTTTTTCTTCTTGATGATGGGCGACTCGCTGCGCAGCGAGTCACTGGGCGACGAAGGGGCGGTGTCGGTCAACGAGGGGTGGGGAGAGCCGTACGACTCGAGGTCAATCGTCACCATGTTTGAATCTTAGTCTTGATCTCCTTTGTAACGAAGAAATAGTTGTGAGCTTATCCAATCTCCCACCCCCCGAAAAAGAGAAGATCTGATTATTGGAATATTATTGGATGGCTTGGCACGATTACGTGGCTTCGGACTGTTTGTTTATTTATTGGGCCTGCCCAAGCAATCTTCAGCGCGGATCAAAGATGTTTTCCACTTATTTATGAGTGACACTCTGTTTTGTCAAAGAAGTTGGTAGCACATCCTCCTTGATAGCAAAAACAGGACTATGGTGAATGCAAGAGATCACGACAATCCAGCACATCGCCGACACAGAACCGAGGCGCTGCCGCAATCGGCATAGAGATTGGGTTGGTCGTGTGAACAATAAACTCACCTAATTGTGTATCCTTGGAATTGAACTTTAGATACACCGACACGTTGCCGAGATCACCAACTCGCGATTGTGCCCAGGCTCTAGATCAAATAATAATGTACAAAGTCTTCGTACGTGGAAATCTCCTCGGTGTAATGCACACAGATATTAGGTGATTGAATCCTCCTGTGTTAAGCAGCTCGAAAAGTATTTGGTCACCCTTACAAAAAGAAAGCAGATATTCGATGAAGTTATTACTTTGATTACTGGGAAATCTGACGCAAACATGCCCAAGCAACCTTGATTCTGTTCGCGTACGTAGTCGACCATCGGCTGCGATATTGGTCGTGCTTTGATTGAACAGATGAAAAAGCGACTAGATTTGCGAGGTAATCGTGAGTTCCCTTCGCCGATCACTCAAAGCTCCAGCACTCTAACACGTTGTTGTGATGTCATTCGGAAGAGACACGTATATCCTAGAACACGGCCGCGGTTCTAACAATGACATAGCTCGGGAAGTCAGAGATTTTTTAGGGGCGGAACAATTGGTTAGTGATTTCTGGCCGCTTTCCTGGGTTCAATGTGCTAGAAGATCACTGAGCACTCTAGAGACTGCATATACGAATGTCTGCATCTTTCCCGCACCTCAGCTACGATCTTTCGGGTCTTCCAGCACCTCCACTGGGAATTGTTGGGTGGCTACTGCTGGGACCAACTAACTACTAGGTTAGTTTCTAACTCTCCTAACCGTTATTTTCTCCACATCGCACACTTCTTTACTTTTTACTGCTATTGACAATGACAGTCTGCTCGCCTTCATCATCACCTCCCACCTTGACCTACATTGATTTACCCTCAAGATTTTATAAGGGTACTCATCACAATGGCTCGAACGACTAGTCTGCGAGCTATTCTACTTGCGCTAGTCGTAGCATGTACTGGGATGCTTGCATTCATGTCCTCAGTGGCTACTGAACACTTCTCAACCCATCACACTTATTCGGCTATTACAGCGTCACTGATTCAACCACAACAGCTGCTGGCTCCTGACCCACACCGACTGTGTACCCAGAACCAGTACGCTTCATCCCTCTCGTTGAATCTGTCAGAATACGGACGTCTCATGGATGACTGGTTGGACCGTGAAACTCAGATTGAACGAAAGCTAGTATCGGAAACGTTGGATCGAGAACACAATCATGTTCGATTTTCCGCTTTTGAAGAAATGGGAACCTGCCAAAAGGGTTGTTTGGGAGGTGCTTGTCGATCAGACACTTCTAAAATTGTGTGTGGCTCTCTGACAGCAGCAGCACCGTGTGTGGTCTACTCGATTGGTTGTGACAATCGATGGGAATTTGAACTAGATGTGTTGAAAAAGACTCCCTGTGAAGTACATACTTTTGATTGTACTGGAGCACGCGAGCGATTCAAAGTTCCAGAACATGATCGACTGCACTTTCATCACGTCTGCATGGGAATCAAGAATGTTTTAAACAGCACTCGTGAACGTTTCTGGACGTTGGAAACCGCTCAATCGACTCTGAACCACGCGCAAGTCGATCTGCTCAAGATGGATGTAGAAGGATACGAGTGGGAGATTTTAAGTTCGTGGCCCGAACTGTACCACAGATCATCACATCGAGCGGTCTTGCCTATGCAAATCTTGTTGGAAGTTCATTACAGGACCCAAATGGGAGGTCTGACTGTGCAAAAGTCGAAACACGGGGAGTACGATTTCAAGTTTGCCACCGACATGATTCGTTTGCAGTCTCATTTTCTGAAAATGGGCTATGCTACAGTCGTCCGAGATGACAACATCCATTGTCCCCACTGTACCGAACTCACCCTCGTGAGGACCCGATGCCCGCCAACATTGGCTGCAATATGACGTTTTGTGTAAGTCTACGTACGTACTACATCACTTGGCCCAGCCCTCACGACAGACGTCTATCCCTCAAAGGTTACGGGCGTTGGAATTGAAAGCAGCAAGGTCCTGACATTGTCTAGGAGGCGCACAGCCCTGATTCTGCTGCCCATGATACGATACACTTTTGACAGATGAACACTCTTCTAAAAGTCGAGCACCCACCTGATGGTGAGCTCGTGTTGGCTTGATGGTCGCAATATACATTTAGATCCTACTCCCCTCTACGATAGAAGGATTCGGTTTCCCGTCCATCGAAACCAAATTCAATGGATCGCTCATGCTTGCAGTCAGCACGACCAGCGTAGGAAGGATGTATGTTATATGAAGCAAGCGTTCCATCAGCCACAAAATATACGACAAATTGATGCCGCGGTCCGCCTCCAGAGAGTCATCAATAGAACAGATGACAGAGGTGTGGGCTATAAGAAGTACATGGATCACAGGATACGATGCATTCTCACGTGATGCTCCCCGGTCCCGATGGTGGTTGTCTTCACCGCACTTGATGGTTTCTACGTCGTCACTGACAAGGGTATCTCTCTGGTTAGCTTATATCGATCGATGGGAGTCAAGAAGGCAACCCCGTGTCTTTGGCTCGCATCAGACGGGATCCGACCAATTCCACATTGCACCACGCACTTTCGATCCAGTCAAGAATCTGTTTGGGCATTGTGGCATTATCAAACATGCATTTTCGAGTGCAGATCCTTGCCTGACTGCGCAAGTGCCACGATTGTGCAGTATGTTTGAAAAGGACGATTTGGGACTCCATTTCGACCTGGACATGCCTATATTGGCAGAAAGCTGAGAAGGAGCTCTTTTATAATAGTGCACCGCAGCGCAAAGATCCAAAAGATCACAGAGGAGGTGCGGAAAATCTGAAAGATCACAGTAATGGGGTGCGTGCAGCCAGCTAAAACATCCAGCATTATAATCCAACAACCACGCTCAAAGATTATTAGTGAATCGCCACTGCGTGCTGTAACAACCACGCTTCTCCAATCACTAGGAGTGCACATATCAGATAGCAAGCTTGGCCGCACTCTAGCTTACCGTCAATACTATAAAACAAAAATTCGTGCTACTACTGTTTAGTCACTATCCACAAAACGAGAAAGCCAAACCTTTGCAGCCTTCTTCTTCATCTTCGATACCGCATCTCGAGACTCTTGAAATGCATGAAAAATTCCCCAAAGATCCATTTGCCAACGATCCTCAGCACGCATTCTCTTGAGGTGCTGCACCGCCGCCACTCGAGACATGGAATTGTGTTTGCGCAGAATGTCGACGCAAACTTCATAGCAATCATCTGCCATTTTGGAGTCGCCGCAGATGTAGTAGTGAGTGTTGGAGTTTAGCAACAAATCGCACATTTCCTTGCCCATATCCTTGAGCACGTTCTGAACATAGGTTTTCGGAACGTCTGGAGCCCTTGACAAGGCCAAATGAAAGTTGAGCACAGCGTCGTCCTCATAGTGCTCAATCTCGTCCTTGTAGATACGATCGGCATCCGTCCTGCATCCAAAGAAGAGGTGGCACTGCAGATCGTTTGTTTTCTCGTCCTCAAGGGATTTCTTTTTCAACTCTGTGGAACGATCTTCAATGAATCCCATCATTGGTGCCAGACCAGTACCTGGACCAATCATAATCACGGGTGCTTCCACGTCTTGCGGTCCGCGGAAGGAGGATTCTTGAATAGAGATCGCAACTCTATCCACGCCAGGGCGCAGACGAGCCAAATAGTTGGAACAGACACCGTCCACGATGATCTTGGCTGGAGTCTCCTTGTGCAACACACCCACAGTGATGGAGACCTCACTCGGCTTCGCAGTCGGGGACGACGATATAGAGTAATATCTTGGCGTTAAACGAGGCAACACAGCCAAGACCTCCGCTACCGGTACAACTGGAATAGATTTCTGGTCCTTTCCTGCAGGCGTGAAATTGCTGCAGAACAGTTCCGAAAACTCCTCAAAAAGCTCCAGGATAGTCGGGTATTGATCTGTCAGACTGCATGTGGCAGCGGACTTCTCATCGCTGTTTCCCTTGAGAATGGGATCGACCAGCTCACAGTACTTCACAAACAAGGGGTCAGTTGCCAGGATCTCGGCAGCGTCCACTGTAGCTTCTGTCACCATCTTCAGGCGGCGATTCAGCATTGTCACCAGGTCGTGCACCATGGAAGATTGAAGCGCAAAGTCAATTTGTGATTGTAGAGCCTCAAAGAGCGTTGCCGGAGTCTTGAAGGACAAACTTGCTAGACTCTCTCGGCCGTACTCTTTGCAACCAACCTTAAAGGGCTGCTTCATCTGCCACAAAATCACCTTTTCGTCAGACTTTTCTTTGCATCTGCCTGACGCAAGGGCTGTAGCCTTCAACTCACTGGCGAAACAGCGAGAAAAGCGCTCAACCATACCTAGACTGTTCAAGGGTGATGCACAGAGATGATCTCCAGTATGATATGAATCACCAGACGACAACTGGAAAGTGATCCGACGGGTAGAGCGAGAGCGAACATCGCCAGCCTCGAGGAGCTCGTCGTTTGAAATGCACATACACGATCCATCTTCCGGCCACTGGTACTTCTCCTTTTTCATCGAGACCTTATCCCTTGCAGGCATCCACTTCATCACGAACTCTGTAGCTGGATCGTCGCCTGATCCAAGCTCCGCCTTGAGACGCGTCTCCAGATGTGGAGGCAATATGAGCCTTCTGACTAACGAACACCAGTCATCGATCGTTCCTTCTGCGCCGATAGCAGAGTCAGCCTTCTGAAGCGGTACCAGCTTTATGCTCCCAGCTTTTTGAAGCTTCTGGTCCAATAGGACCCCAGCTCGGCAATAGTCGGGATATAAAGTAGATCCCAAGGCTAGGATAGCAACGTTGGTGTTGCTCAGGCGACCAGCAGGAATTTCAGTGTCGAGAAACAAACTGGCGTTCCTTGGCAATTCTCCTTTTCCGAAGGTTGAGCACAGAATGAGCATATGTGTGATTTCTTCGTCCTCGATGACGTCCAATCCTTTTACATCATTGAGACATTTCACAATGGGGTCCAATATGCTGAACGCCCTAGCAAGACGCAACGCCACAGCCTCTGAGTTGCCTGTTTCGGACCCATACGCGATGAGGACTCGCACTGACTCATCTCCCGCGTTGACCATGAGATTACGCGTCGATGCGGAGGGACGTTGCTGTATCAGAGCAGAAGGGCCACCTTCCATTTTGTCGTCCATCAACAGCATGGACTCTGCGCAGTATTCGTACTGAGGAAAGACTAAGAAGTCTCTCATTTCCAAGTGCCATGTCACGTTGGTGTACCCTAGAAAGCCACCAATCCAACTCCATTGAGCTGGACATTCGCGGCCAAAGGTCTCTCGTTCTCGTACCACGTGCGTACAAAACGACTTTCCCACACCAACTGGGTCAACAACTGTGTATTGGGCCTTGCGAAACGAATGGAGCACTGCGATATCGATTTCTGTAGCTACCTTCGTTTCCCACATGTCCTCTTTTGTGTCAATATTCATAATCTTCGCCCATGGTTCACCAACATGGTATCTCTCCAACAGGTTGCGAACGACTTCTGTCGAAAGAAACCAGCCATTGAACGGGCAGCACTGGTAGTCAACTCCCCCGAGATTCATGTTGAAGTTGCAGATGGCAGGGACACTGCACCAACGAGCTCCTTGTTTGGCAATCTTTGGGAACTTGGGATGCTGAATTTTGACTTCGTGAAGGTACTTCTCAGGCAACTGATGAACGTATGGCCTGTCCACTCCTGGAACTTTCAAAACAACGGGGAGAACATCGAATCCACTTTTCTTCTTAGGTGGGGTCCAAAGTTTTTGACGCAACAGGTACTCTGTCAGATCAACATTCGCCGGATCTCCCAAGACTTTTCCATCGTCAAGCGTGTACCCAGCATATCGCACAAACTGCGAGGACCAGAACCTGGTACCCCAGGTGTGTTTTTGCTTGGGCTTGAATATGGTCATCACACTCTGAATGTTTGCCTGACCTGTGGCAATATCGAGATGTTCTTCCACTTCCTTGAAAATTTCTTCAGGCTTTTCCACATGACGTTTGTCTCGGATGATCAAAGTGTTCCAAGCGATGCGACCAACACATTTCGCAGAGTTGCGCCATGCAAGCCGGGCGCCAATTTCAAGTTCCTCCTGAGTGTGCGCGTAGGTTCCTCGAGAAGCAATCTCGAGTTTCACTTCCAAGAGTCTCTTGGACAAGCGGTTAGGAGACCATTTGAGTTCCTCTGCCACACTCTCAAAGAAGCTCTCTGCCATGGAATTCATCTTCTCTTCACGCATCATGGGTTGGTGAGTGAAGCTCATGATTTTGTTGCAAATGACTGTTCGAGATGCTTGGCGGTGACTGGAAGCTCGTTGTTCTTCATGAGCTCTTCCTCTTCCCTGAAGAAAGGGTTGAGCGTGTCAAGAAGCTGTGCGCCTACCAGTGCGTATGAGTACGTAGGGATTCCAAGCTTTCGATGCAGCTCTCCCAGGTGATCGAGGATGTCTCGAAATGACGTTCTGGACTCTCCGATTCTTGGGATGGATTCTACACATAGATCCAGAGCAGCCACAAGATGAATGGCAAGAGAATCCATGTCGGCTTTCGCAAAATAATCGAGCAACTCGGGATAATTCGTCAAGAGCGCCCTGTAGAATGTCTCGCCAATCAAGGCCTTGTTGTCCTTTCCTGCCACAATGCGACGCCAGAATCGAGGCACTGCCTTAGCAAAGACTTGTCCTTTGAGCTCTTCGCGAAGAGCCAGAGCGTGTTTGATGGCTTCGGTGGCAATTCGACCAGCCACGAAACGAGCAAAGGTTCCTTGACGTGGAGGCTTCTCCAAGTCGGTGGTATCGTGCTCGTCAGCATAGGGAGTATGTGTCTTCAACGTCCAGACAAAAGCTTCGCAAAACAACACCCAGTGCTTGGGGCCGACACCGCATCTCGCAAACAAGCGGAAATAGTCCGGCAATGTGCGACACTCGAGGTGCATGACAGCATTCTCAGCGGGTTGTTCGTCGCTGATTGGTCTGTACGCTTCTCGAGCCACGACCTGAGAATGAGGGCAGAGATCTCGAATTGCGGCATCAATGACGCCAGTGAGGATCTCTTCAAGGTCAAACAGACGCGATCCGAAACACTTGGCGATTGGATCTTGACAGGTTTCGACCTGATCAATCACATCCCAGTGCATGTTGTCTTCCTTTGTCTCTTCAGATATTGGTTTCGCAGCCTCGTCCTTGGCTACCAAGATTCGCCACTTACACAAGAGTGCTTCCTCGAAGGCAGTCTTGAAGGCGAGTGCCTTGTTCCAGCCCTGCATAACCATAACCCCATCGCGTTTGTTGAGGGGCAAGTCCAGACAATACGCGAGCTTAAGGGTATTCAGACAGGTCTTGGCCTCCTCTTCGAAACCAGTGGCGTAAAACACACTCATCTTTTGCATGTCTTTGGTTGGCGTTGGTGCTGGATGCCCGCTGTGACCGTTGGACGCGCCGTTAGTTGGGACTGACTTCTTTGTTTCTTCTTTCTTTGTTGGAACTGCCTTCTTGCTGTGCAGTGACTCCTTGGCTTGGACAGTGACCGTCGCAACAATCTATCATGAACTGGCACAAGAGATTGCCGACTTTGCACTCTTGACCCATCACTGTGGCTTCACGACGCTTCAAGCGTTAGTGACAAACTTTTGCGCAGGATTTTCGGTCTGGATCGGCGCAATTTTTGTGCTACTGTTTGATTTGGAGAATCCGACCATCGGGGCGATCCTCAGCATCTCGGCAGGTGTCTATGTGTACATTGCCGCAACAGAGTGTCTGCCGAAAATAACCACGTCGACAAACAAGAATACACTGGTCTTTCTCATTTGCTTCATTCTGGGTGCGGTGCCTATTGGGTTGGTGCTGCTCAACCATGGACACTGTTGAACTGTACACACCGCACCGGTATTACTTCTTACGTCGATCATAACTTTAAAATATCAGTGTAAATATTATATAATGGCGATTTTCTCCTTTGGTGATTA
>JAVCKV010220330.1:0-16192 GCA_032274145.1 Herpochondria borealis | reverse complement strand
CATAAGCAGCATGGTTCTCGTCGAAAATGCTCGACCTGACCAAGGCTTGGTCAGGTCGAACTTGTTCGACAAGGACCGGGAAAAAAGAACCGTTCCCCTTTTTATGTCTCCCGGGCCCTCCCGGTTGGCCCAATTTTCCTCCCTTTTCCCTTCTTTTGCCCTCCTGTTTATTTTTCCCTCTATCTCCGCGCCCTCAACCCCATGCGGCCCGCGCGCACCGCTCTCAGTCAAAAGGAGAGTTGACCACTTCATTTTAATATATTTTTCAATATTGCCGAAAATGCTGCGCCTCCACGACGTTTGGGGCGCGTGCTAAGGCTTGTGTCGGTCGCGCGTCTGGCGTATTCCCGTGCTTGCCCGATCGCGAAACTGGTGCCCAATGGAGAGTGCGTGGAGAGCAACGTGTCCACGTTCCCTGCGTGTAGAACCACCTTGGTTGCACCAGATGAAGCAGGTCCCCGATCCGCGCACGTCTTAAACACGATCTCCGTTTACAATTTAATTGTAGCTCCCGCTGTTCGCGTGTAGCATATTGCACCGTCGAAAACCTCTCAACATCGATCAAGAGCTGCGTCCCGTACCGTTGCCTTCGCGCGCGGCACGTTTTGCACAAGATGGAAGATAAAAGCCATCGACACTAGCGACGGAGACGGTTAAGGCGTGACTAATTACTGCACAGTTGTCGGGGTTGTCGTGATGTGCGTGTCTATTTTTGGCCGGCAGGTGCGTGTGTGTGTGCATGTGTGCAAGCTGTTCGGACCGGGTGGATACGGGGAATGACCACGCGAGAGCGATGCATTGCAGCGTGGTCGTACTTGGTGGAGCTGGGAGCGGAAAGACGAGAAAATTCCGCGCGCTCGTGCGCGGTATGTGTGAGTTCGTGGGATAGCGCGATTGAGACGGTCGTGAGAAAAGTGGACGCGGTTACGTTGTCGGAGTTTCGCTACTACAACAAGGCTGCAATCGAGTGCACGAGCGTGTCGGACGTTCGTGCTGATGCGACGGAGCCGATCAAGCTCGTGCTGGTGTGTTTGGTTGAGCGCCGATGTGTGCGACAAGGTGATGCAGTCACAATGCGGTGCGTCCAACGCGCATATGAGAGTTGATATGTGGAAAGGATAGGGCGGCTCTTTGTGGCTAGGAATGGCTGTAAGGAGGTGGCGCTTTAAAGGCCTCGCGGCAGTAGGATGAAGATCTGGACGAAATACTGATGAGACAGGGCGGCGGCATGTGAATATTGGGCGCCGACGGGGAGTTCGGATGTCGGGGCTCCAAAAAGAGGAATCCATGCGCTGAGGTGAAGATGGGACTCTCATTCGCGTGGACTTGTACCGCCGCCTCCATGTCGGGGTGGTGGGAGTGTCGTGGCGTTGGTGAGAGAAGTTGAAAGCGGCGCTTCTCGCGCGGTGGCCGGCCAACAGATGGCCGGCCAATAGCGTGGGGCTGGACGTTCGAAGGAGGCGTAATGTGGTATGTAGATCAGCTCGCGTAGTGGGGTTGCGATGGTCGCGCTCTGGGACGAAGACAAGGTCTAAACGTGCGAGGAACTGGCAACAGGTGAGCGGACGATGATAGCAGGACCTCGCTAAATGTTTTTCGAAGTCCGCCGGGAAAAATACTCAGAATTTTTCATTCCAGCAGGGCTGTACGGTAGCGTGTTTGCTTGGGCAAACTTTCAACCTTTTCGCGTTTTACACCCGTCACCCCTCTCTCCGCTGGCATGTCCATCCGCCTGCGGCAGTCCATGGAGGCAACCTCAGTCAGTATCACAGGCACCCAAGCTAGTAACTGCACCGGCCGCTCTGTCGTATCCGCCCTAATGACCGAGCCATGCACAACACCTACCACCGTAGTGCACCCGCTCTGTCTTCAGCAGCACCCCACACCCGACCATCCCGGCGCCACCGAACATTTACATCCCGCCGCACTGTCCCATCAACAAGTCACCCTGCCCTTCGCCCCACTGCCACGGCGCTCGCACAAACGCCACCTCCTCCACGTAGCACCCGTTTTCACCCACGCAGAACCACCCCGTCGTCTCCTCATATCCTCTCTCCATCTCGCGTAGCACGCACCGCATTAAAAAGAAAAAGTAGTCATCGTCGCCGTCGTTTTTGGCCATGTTGCCGACGTAGGCGGTGAAGATCGCAACCGGGTCCACACCCGAAGGGGCCTGTGGCGTAGTTGCGAGTGAAGCGATACGAAGCCGCGGCACGGCACAAGTGCCTAGGTGCGATTGATACGACTGACAGTGTGTTGCGTACCCGTACGAACACCCAAGTGGGAGTGTCCACTACGGCCGTTTCCCAGCCAACCGTTCTCGTCGGGAACCACGCATGTCAAACGGCGCGTTCATATTTAAATGCCATTGGGCGTGCGAAAGTGACGCCTGGCACATACCAACCGTTCGCAGCTGCATCCATCGAAACTTAATTTCACAGAGAGGCTAGCAATAGCCCTGTACGGCGCAATTAGATTGCTTTCCAAGCGGTATTTCGAAAAAAGAGAAATTAAAGTAGCGCACACAAGAGAAATACTCTCAGCGTATTTGCACATCAGACACGGGGAGTGGACATTCTACACCCTGGTAGATTGTGCATTTTTAAAGCGGCCCCATTGGCTGCAGCCGTTTTCGACCCAGAATTGGTTGGCGCAAAATTTTGGAAACTAGTAATAGTTGGTTCGTATCCCTCAGCTTTCGACCCCAACAGTTTTAAGCCAATAGGAACCGGCACGCTGGCAAAACGTACTGTAAGAAAGGAGAACTAAGTCAGTCAGTGTGACAGCAAGCAACGAAGGGGCGGAACGCGGTCGTTACGACACCATCAGGATCATACCGACACGGATCTATCACGGCGTCCCATCACCGACGACGCCCGTTTGCGCGCATACCGCACGCTCGAAGCCGATGGTCTGCGAATACCGCGACGGCGAGCCGAAGGAGGCGCGGCGCTGCCACGCCCCAACCTGCTCGCTCGCCCAGGTACTTCATCCCCCCCCCCCCTAACCGCGTGCGTACCTACTGCCACGCCGCGCTAACCACGCTACTGCCGCGCGCGGCACTCGGGTGGTACCGCTGCCGGCCTTCCAGCCACGTTTGGAAGGGTGCTCGTACACGCCCGTCCGGCTGACGCGACCACGCCATCAACCCGCCATTGCCACGCCGTGCTCATGACACCCGCCCGCAGACGCGCCACTGCCGCGCCACCGCCGTGCGGTGCCCGCGCCCTGGCGTGAGCAGCGAGACCGGTCGCTGCCAATCCCTTCCAAACGATTTCCCCCACTGCGTGCGTCCGCCGCGCACCACAGTCGCACCGCCCATCCACGTCGAAACCGCCTGCGTCGCCGTCGCACCGTTCCCATCGTTGGTACCACCGACGCCGCCACCGACGCCAGCCCGGCCGTCGCCCGTCGTTCCGCCGCAACGCCGAAAGTAGCCGGCGCGACATCGCGCCGCCACGGCCGCCTACGCGCCTCGCTCCCAACACCCGTGCGCGCCGCCAACCCCCGCGACCACGGCAGCGGCGCGTGGTGGGATGTTCACCATTACACCTCGCGCTCGCCACCGAACGCCGTGCCGCCGTACCCCTATGCGCGGTCGTGCGCACCAGTCGTGGCGCCCCGCCTGGCCTCTGACCGACTAGATCGCGGGGCACCGTTCCCCCGCGCCCCCGCCGCTCGTCTCCATACTACTTCTGTGACCGCCGCACGTCGGTTGGGACACCGCTACCCTTCATCTGCGCAAAAGAACAAAATCGGATCAGTACGCGGGGCCCTCTAAAGGGTAGGGGTAAAGGAACAAATGTACAATTTTCTTAATCTAAAACAGGCTTTGAATTTTTCAGGTAACACTACGCGACGCAAAAGAGGAAATGGTACAGCACTATGCGCTGTTCATCTATCGTGCGTACGACATCATCTAGCAAATTGGGCTCATTCCCCAACGGGCAACGTGAAAACGTGTAATACGTTTCATTCTGTTCAACATGTGCTGGTTTGCCGGTCACCGCTAGTGACAGCATCTGTTACTCGGTGCACCGCACCAGCAATGCTTCAAGTGCTGCAAATATCAAGAATTTTTCAATTATCACGACCTACACATTACAGTTAGCCCATACCTCCGTACGCCCTCGCCATACGCGTGTCAGTTCGCGTTCAACTCCATATTTCCCGAACAACCGGCAGACATCGGACCAATATTTTTGCAAGATATTGCAATTAAAAGTACGTTTGCAATAATTATTACTAGACACACAATTTTGGGAATATTTATTGCGATATTTTCCGTTTTTGAAATATTTATTGCAATAAATTCCGTTTTTGCAATATTCATTGCGATATTTTCCCGTTTTTCCAATATTTTTGAAAAAAATTCCGCTTTTGCAATATTTATTGTAGTAGATTCCGTCCGTGTAATGTTCATTGCAATAGTTCCCGTGTTTGTAATATTATCTGCAATAAGGTCAGTTTTGCAAGTAATACAGCTTTGAAACAGCTATCTCCATGGCCCTTACTTCGCAGTTTGGATAAGATAAATGCTATGGAGTTTGACGATCTATAGGCTACAATAAGGTATCCATATGTATTGCAGTATGTGGGAACACCTAAAAATGCAGATGGTTTTTGTACAGGAATTCTACCAGAATTAATCGAACGAAACATTTATCCGATAACTGTGTAAACTACAAAGTACTTCCCACACAGTCTGGCGTCTTCGGAGGGATTACTGAGGTGAGCGGAACTGGAACGCGATCTGCTCATCTTTCTCTTGTAAACGCCTCTGAGAGTGCTGGGAAATTGAAGCACAAAGGCCTCTGCAAAAATCTGTTCACCCCGGAAACGAGAGTTACAATTCAGGAACATGAATGTCTCGATCGTTGTGGGCTAAAAAGTCCTCTCTTTTCGGTGCGAAAATACTTTGCGGTGCTCCTAAAACGTTCACATACAGCAGAAAAGCCAAGAATGGAACATTTAGAAACTCAGGGATCTTTTACATCAGTCTTACGTCGCTTTTTTAGCCTTTGTGTAATAGGAATAACCTCATCACCTTCATAAGATTTCTGACCACCACCAAGATTTATGCAGACGACATAAATTGCAGTCAAGAGTCTCTTAAGAATACTTCTGATTGCAGTTGATGTCGTGCAGAGAAATTCATTTGCATTTTTAACCTGAATCTTCATTAAACCACTCTCAAAACTTTCTTCGAGGTCAAAAGACTATTTGCGCACATCAATTCATTGCTAAGTATGCAGCCATAGAGCTGCAATCTAGTTTTCGATTTATCCTTTTCTATTCATTTGAAAAGCACATAAATATCATGCCTGCAAGGAGGCAGGGTTTGTTCGCGTGTTTGAAGCCTTTTGGTAACTGAATTGATACAAGCATTTTGGCGCTCTTATGGATAGCAGAAAGGAATTGCGGGCTTCGATAGATCTGGATGAAACAGTTCTCTTCCTCACTGGCTTTGGTGAATGCATTGAGAATCCGAACTATCCGCTCAAGCATGTAGTAATTTCCAGAACGCCAGATTTCGTTCGGTTTTACTGCTTGCAAATCTGTCAAATTACTCACAATAGCAGAAATTTGGATGGCATCTGTCGCACTGAACATGATTTCGTGCACTGAGACAAGATCCTCTTCGAGAGCAGGATTTTCACGAGCCCTTTTGTTGAAATGTATTTTTCAAGTTGTGGTTCAGGGAACCGACCAAGGGCTTTAAGAAGTCTCTGGAAGTTTTCAGGATCGTTTTACAATTTTTATTGATGAGATACACAAACCACTCGTCCTAGTTACATAAAAAGAACTCTTTGTTGGGTTAGAAAAATGCAAGGTGGATGGCCGCATCGAAGAAGTCTGCCTTATCATCATCATTGCCATCTTCGTTCGCGTTATCAGAATTGTGCTCTTCCCAGGAGCTTTCGACATCCCGAAGGCTCTTTTTCCGTTTTCAGGCCGTTACTTATGCGCCATTCCCCGTTGGTGACAGAGGAATAAGAGCGAGAAATTGCTCCTGGGATACGGTGGTGACTACTTTCAACGTTCGTTCCACCTCTTACAAGTACAAAAGCATTATAGACACGTAGTGAATGTCTCGCCTAGACCATCCATAAAAAAGGACAGCGCATTTCTTTTTCAGTACTTCTTGCTTGATGCGGAGTTCGTCGAGCTCAACCATTTTGAAAATCACTTGCTTGGCAGTCTTTGAAGAAACGGCAAAATCAAAGCGGCAGAACTTGCGGTATTCAACGCTTTGAACGATGAAAAGGGGTAATCTCGAGCAAATTCAAGCGAATGTAACAGTTGATAGCCTTGTTCATCTTAGTAAGCGACTCAGACTTGCAAAGGGTCTTGATCGATTTACCGGAATTTTTCATGCGCATCATTGTAGAGGGACTGGAAAATCATTTTCTGTTCGCGAACAATACTGCCTCTACCAAAGCAAGAAATTCTGTGTGCATAAGGTTTTTATACACTGAATTTCTCCAAATATTGATTTCCTGACGGGCAGTTCGGCTTCAGAAAAAGATATGTGAGGAAGGTATTTTCCTTTCCATTCACAGTCTTTTTCTCACGCTTGACATACGTCATCACGGCTTCCATGACTTTCTTTTGCGTCGGAGCCATCGCAGCGCTCGTTTGATGTATACACGGTATAGTGAGTGGCAAATTATGCTCGTTTGCACAACGGCAACCGATCGCAAACGACACTCGGCGACCAGAAGATTATGAGGCTTGCAATTTTCCTCACACCGCCGTAGTTGGGAGTTACGCAAAGGCCACCCATGATTTCTGTTTTCAAATTTAAAGAAAGGGTTACGTAAAACCTTTACGTGGCTTTTACGGTAAATGCCACCCACAATTTCTTTTTCAAATTTTAAAGAGTAATTTGCAGTAGCCTAATTGAAAAAAACATATAATCCGGCTTGCAATTTTTACTGCAATAATTAAACTTTTTTTCAATTGTATTGGCAATAAGTTTCACTGTTGCAGTAAATGTTGCAAACATTTCTCGATCTGCGACATTAATTGCGATATGAATATTGCAATTAATTGCAATGGCAATTAAGTGAGTCCGACGTCTGCCCATCGGTGCTTGAAATTATGGTCGAACGCGCCGGGTTTCTGACAGTCAAACCAAAATCCCTGAAGTTGGGTTCGGAAAAGGACGCAGCCAATGGGCTCGCTATAAAAATACTCAATCTACCGGGTTGTAAAATGTTAAATAACTAATCAGACACAAAGAGCATACCAACCAGTGCTCAGTTACAGTGATCAGATTATAATGAAATTGAGAACCATGAAGTGCACCAAACGATGTGCAACCCAAGCAGTACTGCTCATTTTCGACATTTACAGTGTACCTACGGCCTATGCACAGAACGGAAAAATACAGACAAGTAATCGTTTTACCTCGCAGTCGTCCAATTAAAATGGGACCTTTGGGCGAGTATGAAATTTGCGGCGATGCCATCCTATTTTAAACCTCTGCTGCCTCCATTGTTGCGCGAACGCCTTCCAGCCATCACGTGCTTCCTAATCTGCTGCGAGCTTGCCTTACGACCGAAAAAATTGTCGCAGCCGCCGCGTTCTCCGCAGCCGCGGCCTCCCTTCGTCTTGACAATCGGTACACCACGCACGAGCTCTTCCTTGATATTAATTAAACTTTCTTCTCGTTTACGAGCTCGAGGCCAACCTGTCGCCTCCACCTGGGTGTTGGCAAACATCCTTCGGGTGAACGTTTTCTCTGCAGCAGCCAGAGGCGACCGCATCGCGCCAGATCGTACATTTGACTCATTCTTGCTGGTCAAGAAACACACAGCCGCGCGCTATGGAACTCACAATCACCCGATGCGAAAAAGCAGCGCTTCATCAAAGGCATCGACCAGGGCGTCACAGTTCATTACAATTATCGCTCCGGGGCCCGTGTCGACCGTCACGCTATTTTACACCGGGCCTTCGTCTGCGCAGCGGCGCGCTAATCCGAGAAATTTCCTGCGCTCCTCCACTGCCGCGAATGACAGCTGCAAAAGGTTGGGCCGAGCGTCCCGGTCTTTTAATTGCGATACGAGGACTGGCGCGAAGGCTCGGAGGCCGCCATGGAAGATCTCATTCGCACGCTAAACAAGCCTTTTATTAGGTCACCATGCCAGTGCGATTCGTACTGCTTGTAACACAAGCCCAGAATGAGGGCACGAACGCAATCTGCGTATATCTGCGAGGCCTCCAGGTCGTAAAAAGTGAAAAGGCGCCAAGCACTGACGTCTTAGGGTCTTCCAGACTTGTAATTGGAACACGAGTAGACTTGGTCATTATACGGTTGGCCTCTGAGGAGATGGCGATGCCTTATTTGCACGCGCCCGTGGTATAACCATCCTCAAATAACTCCGCCGTGCTTCGACCGCGTTGAAGATCACCATTGCGCAACATTGCATTCTAAACAGGCTGGGCAGTATGGGCGAATGGCAGGAATGGTGGGGAGGGGACGGCTCCTCCTAAAATATTGAAGAGCCCCCCTTTATCTTCTACAATACAACGAATCCATGGTACTAAACGCCTAAAATTCTCCATCAGCAAACCAGATGATAAGCTCACCCTTCATAGTCTTCGGCAGTTAATACGACGTTAGTATGAATCTCTCATCATGACACCAGATAATCCTGTATAACTGCGTTGTGCTGTGCTTGCTCTTCTGCCCGTTCATTTGTGCGCTGCACCTTCTAGTCGTATAGTTCACACACTACATCCACTCTCCTTTCCTTTTCCTCTATCTATGCAATGAACGATCCTGCTTCATTAATCCGAACATTAAGATTATGCAACAACACACAGGCGTTGATTGAGCCAACATTGTTCCCCTTTTACCACCTGCGATCTTTATGTCGTAGAATGCAAAACGAGCCTAAGAAACCCTTAAAGCGCTCTATTTCCTTCTGTCTGCCCTCCTGTCTCTTATTGTAAAAAAACTCTCTTCTGTTTTCCGTGGCATGTATAGGTGGAACAAAGAAAGGCCAAGGTGGATATATAGATGCCGTCGGCCAGGAAGTACGGAAAATATCTTTCAATACCACTCGAATTCAACCGATACGGCTCGGGTACTTGAAGAGCATATCGTGCTATCGTTGTTTTACCTGCCCGTGCCGAAAAACAATTCATAGTATACAGAGAACCTTAGCACCACGCTTCGAACTTTATCACCGCCAGCTTGAATTCTTTCGAGTTATGGTACTGATTCTTCTCTTGGATTTGGCGGTTTTTTCAGATGATGCGACTACAACTGAACGTTAAACGCGCTTGCCGCTGCCGCTGCGGAATTTTGTAGTTGGAATCGTTGGTGGGTCCGTTCTTGGTACCTCCTGTGCAACAGCCTGTCGAGTTGTTTCTCGCCACTCTAGTTCATTTGCCTGCTGGGTGACTATGAGCACCAGCGCCAACGATGGCCATGACCTAAGATAACGCAAGGGCCGGTGGCCGGGTATGTTGATATACCAGTAGGCAGAGCCCAATCGTGCACAATACGTCCTCACAGACGACAAAATGAACCACCTCAATGATTTATATTCTCTGTTTCGGCACGCTTTCACTATCGTCACATCTGTTTAGTTTATTCCACTTATGGGTTATTGGTAACCCACAAGACTGCAGTATTATGTATGATACCCTTTATGCGTTTATGTCACCCACCAAGGTGCTATCCGATTCCGTCTCCGCACATTACAGAAGCCGACCCAACCACTGTTGGGAAGGCAGACAATTTCGAAGACCGATACCAGATCCCGACCTTGACCAACCCGGCTGGTCAAGTCCTCCGTCAGCAATACGATCCGTCTCCTCTTATTCGCTTCCGTCGACCACCGCTTCCAACCTTGTTACTATCACTCGAACAAGGACCCGTATCCTGAGCTATCTCCTTTAGACCCGCTCAAGAACTTGTCCCCAATTCTGAACCGAATTTCTGTTGTTGTGGATTGAGTACCTGGGGTTGGCCACAGGCATTTCTTAAGAGTCATTTCGGGAATGAACACGCGCAGGACGCAACGTACCAATTCACCACTTCACAAACCCATTTTATTTGACTGTTGTCAAAAAACGGTCAAGCCCCGATGTTCGACTCTAAAACACCGGGTGGCTCCTCGCAGTTTAGCAGTATAGGGTTTACCATATTCGCTCCTTCTTCTGCTCCAGGTCTAAGAATTGCCGATTCGATCCAATTAGCACACTTTTAAAAGAGCGTGAAATATACGAACTGGAAATCGTCGCAAAGGAAGCAGAACCTCCGACTTTGAAACCACTACCCCTTAATGCGAGCATGGATCGCTCGCTTTTCAAGCGTTTTAATTATTTGGGAAAGTTTGATCAGATATCTCCCGAAGCTGACGATGTTATCGGCCTCAAGAACGAATACATCAAGACTTACGTTCTTTCTCTCCTGCAAAGTTCCGACTCCTATGTCGACGAACCCTCCATCATCCAGAAGGGCCTGGAAGGATTTGCAATGCCCACAAAATTTTCTGAAACTGACGTTCGTGGCTGTGGGAGTGTTAACCGACAACACATTTGTTGGTGACAGCCGTGCGGAGACTCGCGATGACAAGGCGTTGTCAAGGGTATGTATCCGGCGGAGATTAATTTTCTATGCTGGTACATGTACTCTGAGATTGCTTCCGAAACGGTCAAGCGATATCACGATTTACTGCGCAGATTTTTCGAACGCCTCGAGAGTGTTGGCCGCGGTACATTCCGTGAGGACAACCCGAAGAAGTCAGTCAATATTTTAATGTAGCGTCTCCATCCTGCAGCTCTGAAAAGAGAAATTAGAAGACGTATATCGTACGATGAGAAATTGGAAAAGAACTTGAAGAATTTCATCGCGGTTCTCACGCAAGAAGCCGTAAACGGTCATATATAAGACGTTGAGGCCAAAGAACCGAACCGAAACCGAAACCGAAACCGAAACCGAAGAACGGGTATGAAAAGAATCCTTCTCACCATGGAAAAGGCCTTAAGAAGCCTGACAAAGCGACCAACAAGATGCCTCTATGCCTTTGGGAAAAGCAAAGCAAAAAAAGCAAACGCCACTACCTCCGCAATTTCCGAGAGTGCCCTAAGGATGTAAAACATCTCCTTTTCGAAGAGAATCGAGAAAAGCGAATGGATAATGCGAAACGAACTACCGACATCCTCGACGACGACTAGAAGAGTGTGTTGTTCACTGCTACGTTTGGTGAACGACACAGGACCACTATCTGTGCTGATAAGTGTTCTGAAGAAAACATCCTAGATAAAAAAACGCTCAGAAACTTTCGAAAGGCTGGTGTTGATCACAAAGTTGAAGATCTGCTCCGGCCACGAACATTCAACATGGCTGCGGATCGCCCTGATGGAAATTCTGCTTCGTTCAGGTGTGAACAGGTAGTCACAGTGGACACTGAGCTACACATCAGCCACGGTTCTGCCATCACTCTTCGAGGAGTCTGCTGGCTCGTAACCGAACAAGCCGTTGGCGAACCGCTCCTCGGTAGTCCTGTACTCGAGGCCCCAGGGCTAAAGACCCGTGAAATACTCGCTGCCGCTGCTGAGAAGCACGACGGCATCGTTGAAGTTGCCGAGCTATTCGATCAAGATGCCGATCGAATCCCAAGCGGTAAGATTGATATAATACTGAAAGGCGTCTACCACGCAGAAGGTGGAGCTGACGACGCAGATCTTGATGAAAACGACGGCTGATTGGACCTTGGCGCCGAAAACCCGTCCGAAAAGGAAAAAACCTCAAACAGAAGATTTTTGAAGCCCGAAATAGGGAAATAACCGTTAAAGGCTTTAAAGAGCTTGAGTAACCTCTCGTAGAATTCTCCGATGTCATCAAGCTCAGGCTTGACGCCAGGTGTCCGGCTGACCTTGAACCGATACGCGTTAACCTCAAATCGAACGCAGTACCTGTCCGTGAAAAGCAACGTCACTATCCACCTCCTAAGAAGGAATTAATGTACCGATACGTTCGACAGTTGTTGAAACTCGGATTGGTCAAGAAGATTAAGGCTCCAGAATGGGTATCCGCCCCGATTCTCGTTCCGAAGCGCCCTCCAGCCATGTATCGACTAACTTTCGACTATGGTCCAGTCACAAACGCGACTGTTCATACGTTCTAGCCAATGCAGAAGATCGAGGCTGGGCATTCTGATGCTCGGGTTTCTAAGGCCTTTGTTGATATCGGCTTTTGTAGTTGGTAGTGGCAAGCTCCTGTGCATTCCGACAGCCAACCTCTTTTCGCCTTCATGACACCGGATGGTTTCGTGATGCCTACCTGAACTACTCAGGGAGGAAACGACTCAGCTGCAAACTTTCAAGAAAAGGTAGCAGACTGTTTTAACGAACTGTGCAAAATTTTCAAGGCATGGATTGATTATTTCCTGCTATTTGCTACCGACGAAGAGTTCCTTATCCGTTTACTCCCCCGCTTCTTCGAGATCTGCCGCGCTAGAAGATTGTTCGTTTCGCCGCCAAAATCCGACCTTTTCCTCAAAGAAGCTACGTGGTTTGGTCGCATCATTGACGCCCATGGTTTCTGGTTCAATCCTAAGAACCTTTGAGGACTCAAGGACTCTGATCTTCCCCGAACCGCTGGAGAACTCTGTGGGTATATCAACGGAGCGAGTTGGGTATCTATAAGTATCAAACGCTTTTCTAAACGCGCAGCCCCCCTGCGCGAGCTTCTTGAGGTTTCTTACGATAAAGCAGGCGGAAGTCGCAAGAAGAAGCCATTTCATAATTTTCCCTCAGTGATTTGGGCTGGATCAAGAAACACGAAGCAGCTTCCAAATATCCCCAAGATCAAGTACAAGAAGCAACTCGACTCGCACATCGTGACCCAACTATTTCACTTTTTGTGCATACCGACGTCTCCGATAAGCATTGGGACGTATGTGCAACACAGTGCAAAACACCCGAGCTGTCGAAACCCATCGAGAAACAACCCCACAAAGCTCTGGCATTTCTGAGTGGTACCTTTCCTGAAATTGAAGAGCACTGGTCCACTTACGACCGTGAGGCATTTGCCGTTGTCAAAGCTTTCCGCAAGCTGAACTACCGTCTTGCGTGTGACCAACCAACCCGCGTTTTCACAGACCACCGCAACATGCTGTTCACTTTCAGACCGGTCTCAATGTAACTATCGCTAGGCCGCGGCAAGGTTCACGAGGTCATTCGTTGGGCACTATTCCTAAGCGCATTAAATTACATACTTGTGTGGCACGACGATAAGGGGGCGGCGCACCCCTGACGTCGGATCATACTCGTGTGAGCTACCCACGGCACACGAAATGCCTTCGCCACTCCGCCACTTCGACAATCGGCGGCGTGGGTAGGTAAAGCGTACAGTACGCCGTTGTTAAACCGACACTTCGCCAATTTGGCACTCCGGGTGTTACGTGCGCTGATTGGCTGGGCTGGGTGAAACTATCGACGGATGGGGATGTCGTAATAATGGGTTTTGATAGGGCTGGTTGCCCTATCGAGTTCGTCTAGATAAGGCACCTAGTGTCACGTTACGTACTGCAATGTCTTTGTGTAGTTAGTTTTAAGGGTTTTTGCCCTTGGCCCGTTTTCGGCCACGAGCTCCGCCTTGGGCGCGGTCCCAGCTGCTACATAAGCGGCCTGGGTCGCGCCGGTTCGGGAGCAGAGGGATAAAGAAGATATAAAGAAGGTACCTTATTAGAACGTCTGAGTTACCCCCAAGTGAAGCCTTTTTCCCGTCTTTGACCCTTTTTTCCCTCTTTCCCTCCTTTTTGTGTTGTTTTTGGGTGGTTGGCAGCGCTTGAGAGTGGACGAACACTACGCTGAACGACGACAACCGTTCGGCCACACGTGTCTGACGTCGCCGTTAGCGCCGGCATCCCACCCCGCATTAAGCTCTACCATTATTTCCCCTTGTGTGCGCGGGACGGGAGTGAGCTACCACGCCGTACCACACTGGTCTCCCGACCTAGAAAAAATTCTAGGAACCCTCCTTTCTGACGATGTCCCTGAGCTCCGGCAGGGATCACAAGGCGTCCAGTGACATTGCCAGCGTATTCAGCGGCAGTCATAAATCAAAGAAGGCGATGAAAAAGAGTGCTGATGACGTGGCGCCGAAGGCGCCAATCCCATATCAGCACAATCAGGCGCCGAAGGCGCTTGTCGATGAACTGAATAACCGCGCGCCAAAGTCGCGACACGGTGTTGATGATGATGCCGGAAGAGCTGGACATGATGCTGATGTTCAAGACGATGAGAACAATAACCAAACCCAGACAGAGTCTGCGTACAAGAATGATGCTCAAGACGTTGCACCGCAGGCTCGACTTGATGATAATGATGCCCACGGCAAGACGTACATGTCCTTGCCACGGGGATCTTTTGGCCCTTCCTCCTTCTTCGACCCCCCTCGTCGTGTGTCAAATAGATCGCCTTCTGGACCCCATGAAGCCCAAGCCACGTCGAACCAGCCTTGTCCACAAAAGAGTTGTGAACTAGTGTTGGGCAATCACGTCGACGTGAACTTAGCGGCTGTCCTCCACAAATTTAACAAGGGATCGACAAACTGGGGAAGACAATGGAAATGATTCGACTGTGCGTGGTAGATGCGAAGCAAAATGCCGCCTCTGCCCACACGAACGCAACCATGGCCAAGGAGATAATGATGAATGAGATTAGCAACGTTCGCGTTGAGGTGAAGGAAATCTCTCGTCGAGCAGTTGGCGCCGAGTCATCCGTTGGCGCCCAAAGCCAGGAACTCGCCGGAATTAAGTCCGAAGTCCTCGCGATCAAATCGAAACTGGGCTCCATTGAGAAGCAATGTGCCCAGTTCGGAGTGTTTGAAAACCCCCCGCCGCATCCTCCGCCTATGACTGACCAGCCAATCTCGGCTGGCCATGTGCCCGCACAGCTCCAAACCTCCACCTCAGCACCGCTTTGGGGAAGAGACTTTGGTTCTACAAGGGACCACATCGAAAGGTCGCAAGTGGAGTATGTGACGGGTGACCCCCATCCTAGGCCCGAAGCGGCGCGCTATTCGCATCACGCGCCAATTCCTAGCGCCAAAATCGCCCAGTGTTTTCTTTCCCACCCTTCACAACGTCTACTATTCCAGAACCCCTTCATCCCGTTGTGACGCAGAGTGAAGAGAGCAGTGCCCCCGGCCTTGGCCTGTATTGTACAGGCTTGGAACCGCTTAAGACGATGTTGCCTTCTTTCCAATATGTGGTAGACTACCGCATGTACCGTCTCCGCAAGATGTACATCATTCCAAGCGAGGACGATCTAGGTCACCTGTATCAGCTGAAGAAGCGGATCGACGGCCTATACACTACTCTCGGGACATTTGATGGTTCCAATCCGATCGGACTCCTCCACTTCCTGACGAAATTCAAGGAGGCGCTTGACGTCTTCAATAAGTCGGAAGGGGTGGCCGTGCGTGTGCTCACCTACTTCTTGGAGGTGGACGCCAAGGACGCCTACCAGACCCAGGTCTCTCCCGGTACTCGTCTGGAGGGGCTTGGGGTGGCGGGCAAATGGCCCCAGGTGGTTCATATGCTCCTTCAGAGGCACATCACCGACGAAGTGTCGCAGAAGACCCATGATAATGTGACCCGCGCGGCACAGAAAGACGGCGAAGAAGAGTTGACGTTCGCACAGCGCATCATGAATGCTGCGCGCACGTGCCGACAAGTCTTCACCCCCGTGGAGCTCGTGCAGAACTTCATTCGTGGTCTCCAGGACGCCACTAGTTGGCGAGTACAGGGACATATGAAGTATATGCGCCCGGAGGATCTGAACAGTATGATCGTTGTTAGCCAGACTGCCTTCCGTGAAGGCGAAGCTCAGAGGCCCAGTCAGCTGCCACCCCACGCTCTCACCAGACTGCCGGAAAGAAACAGTCTCCGACAGCAGGTAATCCGACCATGTTTATGCATACTGCACCAAGCTTGACGTCGGACTCATCCCTCTCGTCTTGGCCTCGTCAGAACCAGCAGGAACCTATGATGGATCCTACGGCGGTAGTTCACACGGCTTTCCAGCTTGGGGATATTCTGCTACTGACAAACGAGCAGATCGAGAAGGCGACCAGAGAGATGAGGTCGGAGAACCGTGACGTGATGCGCGCATTTGAAGATGTTCCGGACCTCACTGAGGCCCAGATGCATGCGGCGCAGAC
>JAVCKV010220219.1:0-16198 GCA_032274145.1 Herpochondria borealis | reverse complement strand
TGAGCTAAAAAGTGGTATTTAGCCTACGTAATTATTTTAAATTAACGGTGAAGGTGTTTTTGTTCTTGGGAGCATGGATTTTTTTATGTTTTTGTTCCTGTGACTCGGGATCGAGCCAACTAATGTTATATAGCTGACCTTTCTGGATGTTCACGTTGAAAAATTTGTTCATGTCGTCTGTTACTTTTGGCGATACACCAGCGGTAACAGTTGCTCCACCCTGAGAAACTGTGATTGCGATTGCCTTACGTTTGTTTTGGTGGTCATAGAAGGCTATGCGGAGTTCACAGAGATTTTTCTTAGCTGCTTCTTTGGGTGCGAGTGAGTTGTAGTTTTGGGTGACGTTGACTGCAGGGACGTTATGTACGTTCATATTCCAGACGAGAGGGAAATGGGTGCCTGTTTTTTTCCATGAACTTGCGTAAATACTGTGGTATTTGCTGTTTTTATTCGCTTGATAGGCGTCTTTAGCAAACCATGCCCGGTCTAGGCCTTTCGGATCTGCGTAGTATTCAGTGAAATGCCATTTCTTATCTGATGGCGTGTAAATTTCTACCCAGTTGTGGTTTCCGCGTTTAGTCGTCCAAGCTGGGGTGCCTACGATACGAGCTGGAATACCTACGGATCTGCAGGCGTCTACTAAAAGAATTGATAGGCCGGTGCAGGAGGCTAGGCCTAGTTCCATGGACTCGGAGGGTGATTGATGTGGTTTTTTACGTTTAGTTGAATATTTGACGCCGAGTTTCTTTTTGATGACGTTACTAATGGCTTTTACGGCCTCTTCAGCGGTTTTTGCATCTTTCACAATGGGGGCAAAGCGTTTGTAGAAGTCTGCTCTCCATGCTTCGCGCTTTTCGTTGAGTGAGGCGTAGGGGAGGACGTCATTGTCAAAAATCTTATCGTCTAGTTTTTTAGCCCAGGGGAATTGGGCCCGGGCTTTGTAGGCTAGGTGGAGGTTTTCTAATAAGAAATCGGCCTTGAGTTCCTTCAAGTCTTGCTCAGGCATATTTTCGATAAGAAAGTTTAGCGATTTCTTTTTCTTTCCTTCGACTTTATTTAGTGCTTTCTGGAGTTCTGTCTGGTTGAGGCTTAGTTCGATAGATTTGGATTCCTCCTCCTTAGCTACGGAAGTGGCACATGCTAATACGAGCAGTGTGGTTGAAATCCTGAGCATTGAATAGGAAAGTTGTTACCTAAATAGGTAAGGGCCTAAAACATGTCTTTGCGTCGTAGTTGGTAATCTAACTGCGCTACCATTTTTTCAATGGTGGGGAAAGCTCCAGGGTTGTAACGGTTGAATTCCTTGCCTGTTGCGTCAAGAAGGATAACTGTAGGAAAGCCTTTGATTTTGTGCTTCTTTGCGACAGGCTTGTTTTTTTCTGCAAGTTCCTTGTCTTTGTTTGGTAAGTCGATGACGCAGAGGATGAATTTTCCCTTCACCTTTTCCTCAAATTCTTTCTTCGAGAAAACGGCTTTTTGGATAATTTTACATGGATTGCACCAGTCTGAGCCAGTAAATTTGACCATGACCTGTTTATTTTCTGCTTTTGCCTTGGCTACGGCTTCGTCTATGTCTGTGAGCCAGCTTTCTGCTGCCTGGGCTCCTGCGAGGCTAAAAATGGCTAGACAGAGGAAAAGACTTTTACCGAAAATGTTGTTGAAAACTTTCATTGCTTAAAAAGCGAATCTGTTTGGGGTATTTTTCTATGTAAATATAAAAAATCTTGCTAGTGGTGTTGTATGTCTGATCTGAAACCAATGTTGGTGGCTACTCGAAATGCCCACAAGACCGAGGAAATAGCTTCGATGCTTAAGGGTAAATATGCTGTGAGTGATTTGAATGGCAAGGAGTTTCCTGAAGTGGAAGAGACTGGAAATACGTTTTTGGAGAATGCTACGATAAAGGCTGTAGCGATTAGTAAACTGACAGGAGGGGTGATTCTTTCGGACGATTCAGGGCTTGAGGTAGATGCCTTGGGGGGGCGCCCTGGAGTATGGTCTTCGAGCTTTGGTGGTGAGGAGGGAAATCATGCCAAAAATAATGAAAAACTGATGAATGCAATGAAGGGATTAGATCCTGAGGTGCTACGTTCAGCTCGATTTCGTTGTGTTATGGTCTTGGCTAGGGATGGTGAGGTATTGGCATCGTTTGATGGTTCGGTAGAGGGAAAGATTGTGGGAGAAAAACGTGGTGGAGGAGGCTTTGGCTACGATCCTTTGTTTATTCCTGAAGGTTTCGAGGAAACCTTTGCTGAGCTTGGTAATGAGGTGAAGAATACTATGAGCCATCGCGGGAGAGCATTGGCTAAGGTGGTGAATTTTTTAGAAAAATAAGGGAGAACTATGACTATGCAACTTTTGGCATCATTTGACAATCAAGCAGAAGGTGAGTCTGCTGAGAAAAAAGTCCAGGGGAAGAAAAGACTGGCGAGTGAGAGGGATTCGAATGAGGTGGTGTGGAATCTCTTTGGCGAGCCAAGCTGGATGAATTTCTATCATCTTGCGATGTATGATCTGCGAGAACTCAAAGAACTTGTCGATGTAAGGAAGGGGGGGCAGAGCTATGATAAGGAAAGGCATGAGCAGATTATTGCAAACCTTGGGTTTGTTGAGACGACATATGGACTGAAAATTCCTGCTCACTGGAAATAGATAGCACAGAAAATTTCTTTTTAAATGAGACGAGTGTGTTGCAGTTGAGTTTGACTTGTTGGTGCGATGATAGGAAGTAGGTTGGCGATATGATAAGGCGAAAATATGCACGATTGTTGCTAGAGGTTGGTGTAAATTTCCAGAAGGGACAGAGCTTGTTGGTGAGTGCGGAGCCTTATCATTGGGATTTTTTGATTCTTTTGACTGAGGAAGCTTATCGTATGGGAGCTAAGCTGGTTGTTACAGAGGCGAATGATGAACGCTTGCAAAAAGCACGTGTCGATCATGGGCATGAAGAATTTTTAGATACGACGCCTGCTTGGCTTGATTTAAAATACAAAACTATGGTCGATGAGCAGTGGGCTAAGATCAATTTGTTTGGCTCCAGATTTCCTGACATGGCTGCAGAGCTGGACAAGAATCGATTAGCTAAGGTGCAAAAGGCTGCCAGGTTGGTTGCAAGGCCGCTTACTGAAGGCTGTGGTAAAGGAAATGTTTTCTGGTGTGGTGCTGCATTACCTACTCCGGAATGGGCTGCTAAAGTATTTGAGGAAGAAGCTAGTGAGGAACTGGTGGGGAGGTTGTGGGATGCGATGGTTCCTATTCTGCGTTTGGATAGAGAAGATCCGTCGGCTTTTTGGCGTGAGCATGGTAATTCTATCAAGCAGCGATGTGAGCGTCTACAAGGTTTAGATTTGGCGGAGTTACATTTTGTTGGAGCAGGAACGGATTTGCGGGTAAAGTGCATACCAGAGGCGAAGTGGGTAGGTGGAGGGGTCTTTATCGAAGGTAGACCATCATTTATTCCAAACTTGCCGACCGAAGAGTCATTTACCACCCCTGATTACAGGGGCACCGAGGGGCGTGCTGAGGTCGTGCGACCTGTGACTGTGTTAGGGCGATCTGTGGAGGGTGCTTGGTTTGAGTTTAAGAATGGTGAGGTGGTGGATTATGGTGCTTTGAAAAATAAGGATGCTCTGGACGATTATTTCGCGATGTGTCCGCGCGCGAAGTATCTTGGGGAAGTGGCGTTAGTGGATGCGGCTAGTCCGATATATCAGAGTGGACTTGTGTTCCATTGTATTCTGTATGATGAAAATGCAAGTAGTCATATTGCTCTAGGTTCAGGATATCCAATGGGGGTTCCCGGAGGTCTGGAAATGACAAGGGAGGAGCTGCTTGAGGTTGGTGCAAATGTGAGTTTGCTGCATACGGATTTCATGATTGGTAATGAGGATGTAGGGGTCTGGGGAACAACAGTTTCCGGTGAGAGAGTAGAGCTTCTGCAAGGTGGAAAGATCGTCATATAGGAATTAGTGCCCCGTTAACACTAAGATTTAGGATTAAATTTGAATTGATTTTATGGAAGTACTTAGAGGTATTCGCCTTTAATAGTCAAATTAGAAAGAGAGTTGTTCTTCTTCAATAGATCATGTGGATGAGCCACAAATAAATGTTTCTGTTAAGGGGACTTCCGGCAACCTTCGATAATGCAGTTTTTTGATGAATAGGGCCTGCAAATTAAGAAGAAATAGCAATCTCGCGTTGCTCGTTTGACGGGGTTCGTATTCAGTCACCCTATACAGCGTATAGCGTCGTTCAATTTTTGAACTGGATGGCATCCCGCTCAAAAATTCGCCTAGCTCTACTTGTATTTGCTGACTGCTGCATCACCGTAGCTTGCCGGAGGCCCCCTTAATCTAAATTAACACTTAAATTACTTTAAAAGTGGAGGGCTTAGTTTAAAATAATTGACATGGCATGTTCAAATGCTATTTATCTAGCATAATAGGGTCCAAAAATATAACTTTGCTAGCCTGCCTGTTTACTTTTGCTATAAGTGGCCTAACCTTTACGAGTGCGGCAGTCTTTCCTAAATCAAGTGAAACTTTAATCAAAGATTCAGAACTTGCGTTGACTGGAGTTGTGACATCTAGAAAGTTTAAATGCATTAATATTTTTAAGGGAAGATTTTACTATACTGTCAAAATAGATATCAGCAAAACCTTCAAGGGCAAAACGCCTGAATCAAAAAAAATTAGTTTTGTCCTATGGCAAAAGCGATATGGAATGCCAAGCTCTCAAGGTCAAGGATGGCTGCCAAAGAAAGGAGATAAAGTTAAAGTATACTTAGCTCAAAACAAACAAGCTTGGAGACCTCTAATTCCAAATGGTATCCAAAAAGCAAAGTGAAGGTCTAAGTAATTTCAAAAGGTAAAACATTGGGGGGATGTTTATTAAAGTTAAATATCGCCGAGGATTTCGGTGCAGAACTGTGACCAAGTTTCTAAATTTGGTTTAATATCGTTTTGGAGTTCTTCAATGCTGCTGAACTTCAAATCTGCGATTGCATCTTCTGCTGATGTTACTTTGTCTGTTTCTAAGTCGAAGATGTGGACGACGCCAAGGTGAACTTTTCCGACTTCGTTAGAATCGTCGTTTAAGATCGCGACTACTTTCTGCGTATACCCGCCCTCGATGTTGAGTTCTTCGTCGATTTCGCGTTCGACGCCTGCCATGTAGGTTTCCATGCCGAGTGCATCGTTTCTAGTGTCAACGGGGTTGATGTGACCACCTATGCCCATGGAGCCTTTGGCATGGAGACGAGTTTCTCCTCCTGCTTTGCCGCGTACGTAGTGGAGAAATTTGCCATTATGGCGGAACAGCGCATATGGGATAAGCTGTTTATGAGTTGGATCATCCTCGGCGGGACCGCGATCCATGAAAAAGTTATTTTCTGGGTTGATCAGTTCTGGCAGATACCTTTGAACGTTTGTGTCGATGCCTTGGAAGGCTCCGAGTGTGTCAAATAGTTCGCGTTTTATTACCAAGATTTTTTCGTCACCGTAGTCTCTGCTCATTGTACTATTTTTCTGAAAATTTTACGAATGCGAGGACTTTCTGAACATCTCCATCGGAGGCCCAAACATGGCGGAGGAAGTCGGCCATAGGAATGTTACCGTGGCGTCTTAGGAATCCTCGATCACCACCGCAACCGAACATGAGATTAGGATCAAGTTCTCCGCGGAGTTTGGCTTCGGCTTTTTTGATAATACGTGGAAGATAGGTGTAGCCTTCGATAGCGTCTGTCCTTGATGGAATGTCATTGCTCGCGTATTCTTTAGAGCTGTGTTCGCCACTCTGAACAACAAGGAAGTAATCACGTCGGACTGCCGCAACGAGAAGGGCTGTGCCACGTGTGGGAACTCCTTCGTCAGCAAAATCTTCAACAAAATCAAAGAGTTCCCGAGATTTGTAGCCAATGCTCGAAAGGAACGCGAGATCTTCATCTGAGTAGTAGCTATTGAAGTCGTGATTACCTGTCTGGTATTGCTTCAGACAGCGATCATAAAGGTCGAGAAATGTATCATTCCAATTCATGAGAGGGATACTGAAGGCTGGAGAAAGATTGTCAATTCCTCGGAAGAAAAAATGGTTAATAGCCAAAGAAAATGCTACTTATCTATCTTTTCAGCTTGCAGGAAGAAGAAATACTGATAGGTGTGCTGATTGTTAATTATCGATAACTTTATTTGTCCATTATGGCTACGAAAAAAAAGACCACCAAGAAAGTAAGCAAAAAATCTGCGAAAAAAGCGGTAAAGAAAGTTGCTAAAAAATCTGCAAAAAAAGCTGCCACAACAAAGACTGTTACTAAGAAAATTTCAAAGAAGGCTGTGAAAAAAACGGTCAAAAAGGCTAAAAGTTCGAAAGTCGGTGAGGCTAAGCCTAAACCCAAGCTCAAGGTAATAGGGAAATCAAAATCAGATGGGGATGCAGGAATGGTAGCCCAGACTAAACCGGCTAAGAAGAAAAAGGCTGTGTTTAAGATGACTTCTTTCGTGAAGAAACAGCATCAGCGTTTACTCGACCTCAGAGATCAGTTTATTAATGCAATTCAGGGTATTTCCAATGATACATTGCGAAACAATAATTCTGAAATTTCAGCAAATGGGATGCATCAAGGTGATGCTGGTAGTGATGCCTATGACCGTGATTATGCGTTGAGTATTTTGGCGAAGGAGCAGGATGCCTTATACGAGATTGAACGTGCGCTTTTTCGAATAGATAATGGTACTTATGGTATTTGTCAGATGTCAGGTGAGCCTATTCCCCATATACGTATGGAGGTGCTGCCTTTTGCTCGTCTTACGGTCGAATGCCAAACTCTTTGGGAAAATAAATTCGGAAAGAAGCGTTATACTATTAGGGAAGGCGCGGCGTTCACAGAGCAGATGTAATTTTAGACATTTGCCTGTTAAGTATTTGAGAGCTTTGCCGCTGTTGGTAGGGCTCTTTTTTGTTTATTGTTAGCTTGACCTTACTTCATAAGATGATGGGTGTTGACCGTGTTTTGGGAAAATGTATGATTGATGTGTGAGTGATTTGGAGTCGGAATTGAAGGTGGTTGTGGAGGGGCTTTGCCAAAAGGGAATGGATCAAGCTGATATTGAGCGTTATGAAGCTTCTAACCGAACGTTTGCAAAGGTGTATGAGCTGATTCCTGAGCCGAAAGTGGAGTGGAAAGCGTATGGCTGGTTGCAAGCCTCTCGTGGCGATAATTGTTTTGAGCTTAAGGAGTATGTAGAGGCTTTGGATTTTTTTGAAATGGCTGTGAAGGGGAATCCTGCCTATAAGAAAAATGGCTTTGTTACCATGAGGATAGGGCAGTGCTTGTACGAACTAAAGCGGAGAAAAGAGGCTGAAATTGCTTTGAAATTGGCTTATGAGCTTGGTGGTGAGGAAGTCTTTGAGGATGAGAAGGTTGTTTATAAGAAAGTCGCCGTAAGTGTGAAACCATGATTTCTGAGATGTTGACAGGGGTTCCAGGCCCTATTTCTAGGGCTATGGACACTGAGCGAGTGATTTTTTCTGAGAAGATGGAAAAAACGAATGTCTGGGATTTGGATGGGAATCGCTTTCTTGATCTGACAAGCGGAGGTGGCTTGCTACCATTTGGTTTTGTGGACGAGGGTGTGACCACTTTTGAGGATCTAAATTGTGATTTAGGTGAATATGGTGGGCGTTTATTTGACGAGGCTAATTTACTGGGATTTCTTTCTGAGAGGAAGGTTATCTATATAGGCGAGGGGGTTACCTCGGCATTTCGTCCTCCTGTGGAGCGTAGTAGTGTGCAGTTGTTCGAGCTTGCAGATTTGTGCGAACCGGATGCTGATTTGGTGATTGTAAGGGCTCAATATCTAGATGAACTGTCACTGGAACGTGTGGCAAGCTGGTGTGGGCAATGGGGAGTTGAGTGGCTTGTAGATGAATCGGACTTTGGAATGTTCCGTTGTGGTAAGGCTTTGTTGAGTAGTGATTTAGAACCAGATTACATTTTGACATCTATTGCTGGATCTGGAATGGTTGCTACCAATTTGTTGTTTTCTAAGAATAGTGATTTGAGTAAGGAATTAGAGAGCTTGAAAGTAGCTAAAAACTATGCTGATAAGGATTTGTTAAGGACTAACAAGCTACAGGCAATGGAGTTAAGCGGTTTGTTGAAAGATAGTATGGAGGGGCGTGACTTGGGTCATGTTGGAGCATATCATTTCATTGAGTTGGAGTCTATTGAGGAGGTGAAGCGAGTGTGCCATAGTCTGTTACAGCGGGGGATTATAGTGGCTACTATGCACAACCGTGTAGTGTTGTTACCTTCGTTGTATTTGGCGTTGGGGGAGATCATTTTTGCAGTGAACCATTTACGTTTGGTGATTGATGATGTGCATGAAGCTTCGCTTCCGTGGATGAGTGATTCTTTACGTAAGAGCTAAAACGTACTGGGTCAAAGGATAATGAGTATAGACTTGAACTGAGTGCACTTTTTTTGGCGCAGCTTGAAAAACAAATTGACGCGAAATACACACTAACTGATAATGGAGATTCTGTATGAACTATAAGATGAGAATATGTAGGGAAATGATGAACGGTTTTACTGTTGCAGCGATATTTACAGCGAGCTTGGTGACTGCTTATGCGGAAGAGAAGCAGAGGAAGCCGAATGTGATTTTGATTTTTACAGATGATCAAGGCTATAATGATTTAGGGTGTTTTGGTTCTAAGAACATAAAGACGCCTCATTTAGATAAGATGGCAGCTGAAGGTAAGAAGTTTACTAGTTTCATGGTGCCATCTTCTGTTTGCACACCGTCGCGTGCTGGTTTGTTGACGGGGTGCTATCCAAAACGTGTTTCCATGCACAAGGGGGTGCTTTTTCCTCAATCTAAGAAAGGGTTAAATCCTAGTGAATACACTATAGCTGATCATTTTAAGGTAAATGGATATGCGACAGCTTGTATCGGGAAGTGGCACCTTGGTCACCATAAGGAGGTTTTGCCTAATTCAAATGGATTTGATTATTATTACGGAATTCCATATTCGAATGATATGAACCATCCAGTGAATAAAGGAAAACCTAGAGTTTCTTCTGATGCTCTGTGGAAGGATCAAAAAACTGCGGTGACTTTGTGGAAAACTCCGTTAGTCGAGAACGACAAAATCATTGAGCTGCCTGTGGATCAACGCACTATCACGCGACGATGTACTGACAAGGCGGTGGAATTTATTGATAAACAAGGGGAAAAGCCATTTTTCCTTTATATTCCTCACTCTATGCCACATATCCCACTCTACGTTCCAGAGGATGCGTTTGATCCTGACCCTCGAAATGCCTACAAGTGTGTGATCGAGCATATTGATATGGAGATTGGTAGAATTTTCAAGGTGCTGAAGGATAAGGGACTGGAGAAAAATACGATTGTTGTTTTCACTACAGATAATGGGCCTTGGTTGTCTTTTAAAAATCACGGAGGTTCGGCATTTCCTCTGCGCCAGGGTAAAATGACTACTTTCGAAGGTGGGCAGCGTGTGCCATGTATCATGTGGGCTCCTGGGAGGATTCCTGCTGGAAGCAATTGTGGTGATTTGGCATCGACGATTGATTTGTTGCCGACATTTGCCACTCTAACTAAGACGGAATTAAAGAACCCTCATAAGATTGATGGGCTTGATCTATCAGAGACGGTTCTTAAAAACACCAAGTCGAAAAGAACTGAGTTCCTATATTACAGCATGAAAGGGGATCTTGACGGGATTCGGCAGGGTAATTGGAAATACCTAAAAAGTATCAAGAGACGTAAAGGTTATAAGGGGAAGCCAACAGCGTTTTTGTTTAATGTCGAGGGAGTTCCTACGGAACAAGAGAATTTGATCAAGCAGAAGCCTGAGCTTGCTCAGAAGTTACTTCAAAGGATGAAGGAGTTGGATGCTGAGATTCAGAAAAACCAGAGAAAGCATTGGAAACTGAAGGATTAATCAAAAAAATCTGCTGCAGATCAAAAATTGAAGCAAAAAAGATTTTTTTTGATTCCACTATTTACCTTCTCAAAGAGGTAGTCTAGAAATTTTCTGGTGAAAGAGAAAGGTAAAGAAATAACCTGTAAAACTACAGGCTGGTTCATTTGGCGAGCGGTGCTGATGAGCATGATGTTCCTTGGGTTTGGAGCGTATTTTTATTACGATGGAGCTATTGGCTATAAGAAGAAAAATGCTGACTATTATAATTACGCTGCCAAGAGCGAAGTTAGGTGGGCAATTGAAACTGCTGCGACTCAGCTGAGTTTGATCAAAGAGGGTAGGGGAGATACAATCGAGGAAAAGAGCCCTGCTCTCAACCGCGAGACATGGAAAAAATTTATTGAAACCCATAAGGTGAGGTTGTTTGAAAAGAAGGATGACAACTCTTCGACTTTAATTACTGATGTGGAAGGATGTCTTCCAGACGGTTATGAATTTCCGAAAAAAATACCCAATGTTTTTCTGGAAAAATATGAAGATTTAATTTCGAAGGAAGGAGAGAGTGAGGAAATCTGGTCCGCTTATGCGGCTGAGAATGGGTTAAATGAGGGAGCGAGTGATTATTTCAAAAACGCGGACGTGATCAAAGCCCAGTTTAAGTGGGCAATAGGTAGTGGTATTTTTGGAGGCATTGCGTTTATTTTTCTTTTGAGAACATTTGGTCGGAGTATGAAGGTAAATACTGAAGGATATACGGCTCCAGGAGGGGCTTTTGTGCCTTATGACTCTATTTTCAAAATCGACAAAAGAAAGTGGAAGAGAAAGGGATTGGCATACCTTTATTACAAAAACGAGGAGGGTGAAGAAAAGAAAGCAAAGGTAGATGGCATGGTCTATGGTCAGTTTGACATGAAAAACCCTAATAATGCGGAATTTTTGTATCAGCAAATTGAGGATTGTGTGGGCAATGTGGAAGTTATTGACTACGAGGAAGAGGATGAGGAAGAAATAGAGGGAGTTGAGGAAATAGAGGCTGAAGAAGCGGTAGATGAGGAGCTTGCCGAGCAAGAAAGAAAAGCGGAAGAAGAGAAAAAAGAGGAGCCGACAGAATAAAGCTCTCGGGTTTAATAAAGAAAAGTTCAATTTCTTAGTTGCAATGGTAGAAAATTGAGAGTAATTCGTCTGTTGTCAACAGACACGAACCCAACTAGAATTTAAATCTTATGGCAGACATCGAACAAAAAGTTAAAGATATCATCGTTGAGCAACTCAATGTGACTCCTGATCAGGTAAACCAAGATGCGAAATTTATCGACGATCTCGGTGCAGACTCACTTGATACTGTTGAGCTTGTTATGGCGTTTGAAGAGGAATTTGACGTAGAAGTTCCAGATGAGGACGCAGAAAAGCTTCAATCTGTTTCAGACGTAGTGTCTTATATTGAGAACGCTAGTAAGTAATTTTTCTTAATTATTTGAAAACTTTGTGGAGCAGGCTATTTTATTAGCCTGCTCTTTTTTATCTATAAACTACTGACTTGGAATAAAGTGGAATATAAGCCTGACGACATTGAATATGCCATCGAGAACTCTCATATTTTGAGAGAACCTGACCGTCGTATTGATACGTTTGGTATTACTCGCTTTAAGTTTATTGCTATAAGTCAGCTGATGGATTCATCCATGGGTGTGCGAATCAGGGAGGGCGAGGTGGAGGCTCAGAAGCCTGCTATCATAAAACCTTCAGGTTACCATGACGTTGAATTAGAGGGATTTGCTGGAAAAACACGAGAGTTTATTGAAATGCTCCGTGAGCAGGGACTAGAACCCGCAATTTTCCAATATGGCTTTCAGTTTAAACGTTCTGAAGCTTCTGAAGAGACTCTGCATGATAATCTGGATAATGTGAAAGATCGAGTGCTTGAGACGGCAAAGAAAGAAGATGATCCGTTGTTGGCGGTGATCGAATGTGTGGATGATACTTGGGAAGTGGGGTTGCTAAAATTTTCGATCGATATGATCAAAAAGTCTTCTGAAATAAATGCTTTTGATTTTAAAAGAAAGGGGCTAATTTAGCGCCGTTACATGAAGTATTTTTTTCCTATTTTAAAAATTGTCGCTGGCATTGCGGTTTTCATGACTGTTCTCATGGTTAGTCATGCGGTGAGCGAAAAACTGGGCTCTCAAGAGGGGAACTCTGAAGATATTTCTAAAGATACTGTTACTTCAGATCAGGTGGTCAAGTCTACTGGGGTTTCTAATTTAGTTGTTGAGGGTGAGAGTATCGATCGCTTGGCTAACAAACTTCGTAAGGCGGGAAATGAAAGTGAGTATGAGCCCGGGGAAAAGGCGTTTGCCAAGGCCTGTGAGTTACTGGCTGGTAATTTTTTCTTTGAAGCGGAAGAAAAGTTAAAAGAACTCGTTAGTAAATATCCTTATGCTCCTTCTGTTTATGAGGCACGCCGGATATTGGGTCAGAGGAATATGGATAGATTTTTGGGTGACCAGAAGACTGGAGGGAAGAAGTTTCATAAGGTGAAAAGTGGTGATAGTTATATAAAAATCGCAAAGGTGTATGATACTTCGCTTAGTAACATGATGATGTTAAATGGCTTGTTTAGTTTTGGTCGGCTGCATGTAGGAGATGAAATTTTAGTGATGCCTTTGCACTTCAATCTAGTAATCGATATTCCCAACCGAAGGTTGACACTTGAATATGGGAAAAAATTTCTGAAAGATTATCCTTTCAAAAAATTGATTTCAACTAGGGGTAAAGGCACGAGAAAGACGATTGTAGAATCGGTGGATGCTTTGACTACTAAAGGCCGAGTAAGGGCCACAAGTAATTTGTTCAGAGGAGCTGACAAAGTAATACGTGTGGCGTATCCAACTTTGGAAATTGTGGCAGATGATTTCGATGTGGATGACGTGTTCCAAGGTGTCGTTCTTGAGAGGGCTCAGATGGAGGAACTGGCCAGCCTTCTGCGGGGAGGAAATCTTGTAGAAATTCGTTATTAACGTTGCAAAGGTCGTAAAATAACTCAAGATATCCGAAGTGATTTTTTGTAGGAAATACTAGTAATCAAAGCCAAAATATGAAGCCACTTGAATTCGAACAACCAATTGTAGAGCTGCAAGAGCAGATTGATGGGTTAAAGGCAAAAGCCGGTACGCAGCAGATTGATATGACTGCTGAGATTTCTGCTATGGAGCAAAAGTTGGTGGCAACAAAGGATGGGATATACAATAATCTCACACCTTGGCAGAGAGTTCAGATTGCTAGGCATACGAATAGACCGTTTATGTTGGACTATGTTACGCACGCATTTGAGGATTTTGTGGAACTGCATGGTGACCGCCACATTGGTGATGACATGTCCATGCCTGGTGGATTTGCTACTTTGAATGGGCAGAAAGTTGTTGTCATAGGCCATCAAAAAGGACGTGATACGAATGAGAACCTGAAAAGAAACTTTGGTAGTGCACACCCGGAAGGTTACCGCAAGGCTATTAGATTGATGCGTTTGGCTGAGAAATTTAGTCTTCCGATTGTTGCATTGATCGATACTCCTGGAGCTTTCCCTGGAATTGGTGCTGAGGAAAGGAATATTGCAGAAGCAATCGGTTATAACTTACGTGAAATGATGTTGTTGAAAACTCCTATTATTGCCGTAGTTCTTGGAGAAGGTGGTTCGGGAGGTGCTTTAGGTATTGGTGTTGCTGACCGTGTGCTGATGATGGAAAATGCCTATTATTCAGTCATTAGCCCAGAGGGTTGTGCTGCGATTCTCTGGAAGCATAGAAAACATGCCCCAGAGGCTGCGGAAGCAATGAAAATCGCGGCCCCAGACCTTGAGGAACTTGATTTGATCGATGGAGTTATTAAAGAGCCTAAAGGAGGTGCTCATCATGATCACAAATTGGCGGCAGAGAATTTGACAGAAGTTGTTTTGAAACAAGTTAGAGAACTGAAAGCTCTTTCCACTGAGGAAATGCTGGAAGCTCGTTATAATAAGTTCCGTGCCTACGGTGAGTGGCAGGAAGAGTTAGGCTAATATTCAAGTAGGGTTGCAAAAAGGGTATGCAGCTAGACTTTTCTTAGGGAGTGGAGCTTAAGTTGTAGATTATTTTGTTACAGGGGCCCTGTAGCAAGTCATCCATCCTTATGATCAGAGAAGGTGATTTAGTTTTCAAAATGGCGTATACAACGCAGAAATATACCTAAATTGCCAATTTTTATATTTAGTTAATCTTTCCATATTTTTCATAACCAGAGACTACTTGACTATGCGGTACTTACCCTTGAGGATACGTTTCGGCGAATGAAGCGATTTGCTCCATATTTTTCACTATTGAAGCCAGTGCGACTCAAGTTTGTGCTGGCTTTGTTCGCTGGTGTAATTGCGGCTGGCGCAAGTGCTTTTGGTTTACCTTTAATGCTGGAGAAAGTGTTTCCAGTCATTTTCAAAAACGATCCTGAAAGGGCAACTGGAGCGGAGCATGATTTAGGTGCAATGATGGAAGTTGTGGGCCTGCAGCTGCCGGAGGGAAATATGTTGATTTTATTTGCGTGTTTACTTTTACCAATGATGTTTTTCATTAGAGGGGTGGCAGGTTTTGTGAATACATATTTCATAAATTACTGTGGGTTAAGGGTATTGGAAATGATTAGGGTCAAGACTTTTGACAGATTACAACGTTTGAGTTTAAGTTTTCACCATAAGCAGTCTGAAGGTGATCTACTAAGTCGTATTTTAACGGATACGAATTTGATTCAAACTGTTTTAGTTAGAGTGGGTTGTGATATTATTGTGCAGCCGTGCACATTGTTATGGGCTCTCAGTTATTTGATTTATCAGTCTATTCAGGATAGTTCATCGTTCTTTATGCTGATTGCTATGATGTCCATTCCCATTTGTGTGTTTCCGGTGCGCTATATCGGTAAGAAGTTGACACGTCGAGCGAAAGAGTTGCAAGGCAAACTGGGGGATATGACGGCTATGGTGTCTGAGAACTTAGCTTCACAGAGAGAGATAAGGGCCTATAATTTGCAACAGGAGCAGGTTAATGAGTTTCAGGGTGAAACCTCTCTGTTTATGAAATTTCAAATGAAGGTAGTAAAGTATAACTACATGATTAGTCCTGCAGTTGAAATTGTGGCGGCTTTTGGAGTAGCTCTTGCTATATACTTTGGTGCTCAGAAGGGGATGACATTGGAGAAGTTCATTCCTCTTGTTACTGCATTGTATTTTGCTTACGAACCTATCAAGAAGCTGGGAGCGGTACATGGAGCTATTAAAACTGGTGAAGCTGCACTTGACAGGATTGAAGCAATATTGGCATCTGATGATGAGATAGCTGAGGCGGAACAACCAAGACTGCTGGAGGGTTGTGAGGGAAGATTAAGTTTTGAAAATGTGGTGTTTTCGTATGAGAAAGAAAAGGTTCTTAAGGGGATAAATGTAGAAGTAAAAGCAGGTCAGACTGTTGCATTAGTCGGGCGTAGTGGAGCTGGAAAATCTAGTTTTGTGAGTCTTATCCCACGTTTTTATGAAGCTTGCGAAGGTGCGGTGAAGATTGATGGGATAGACGTGAAGGAGCTGGAAAAGCTTTCATTACGTCAGAATATTGCGTTGGTTTCACAAACTCCTTTGCTTTTCAGTGGAACGATTAAAGCTAATATCGAGTTGGGGCGTCCTGGTGCTACAGAAGAAGAAATAGTTGAGGCGGCTCGACAGGCAAATGCTCATCAATTTATAGTCGATTTACCAGATGGATATGAAAGTGTCTTAGGTGAGCGCGGAGAGGGGCTTTCTGGAGGTCAACGACAAAGAGTCGCTATTGCAAGGGCATTTTTACGTGATGCTCCTATTTTGATATTGGACGAGGCTACGTCTGCTCTTGATACAGAGAGTGAAGCTCAGATTCAGCGTGAGCTAGAGTCGCTGTCGAGAGGTAGAACAACGTTTTTGATTGCCCACAGGTTTAGTTCAATCAGACATGCAGATCGTATTCTCGTTTTTGATAAAGGGGAAATTATTGCAGACGGTTCACACAATAACTTGTTTGAGCACTGCGAGATTTATACCCAGCTTTATAAGGGCCAGTCTTGAGGTCTAGTTAGCGAGTAGACTATTGATATTTTCTGACAACTGTCAGAGAGTTAGTTGAAACGTAAACGTCTTAAATTTGGGGGGCTAGACGGGCGAGTTATTTTATGCTAGGCGGCTTGCTCCGACCATTTTTGGGCG
>JAVCKV010220109.1:5328-16198 GCA_032274145.1 Herpochondria borealis | reverse complement strand
CCAAAAGGACCGTAGTCGAACACACACTCTCGCAATGCACGTCAAATATATTCTTCAAAGTGGGGGACGACGCTTCGAAACACGCGGGCGGTAAGTTGCATCTCTTCGCAAATGTATGCAAGCAATGGATGGAGTATTGCAACGTCGCCATTGCGTAGGAGTGTAAGGAAGCTCTCTTCTGTGATGTCTTGACGCCTCAAGACAACTGTGGTGAAGTTGTTTGAGGCGTTGCGCCTAAGAAACACTAACCACTCGTTGAGATGATGCCCGACGTTCATCGTTGCGAGCACATCAAAATTGTGACGGAAAGTGATCCGTGGCGGCAGTTTGAGTCGTGTTTTTTGGTATCTTTGGCGCTTGGGCGCAGATTTTTTTTGGCCAGGCCGCGAGATTGAAATTACGTGAAAACTGCCCATGGCTAGATCTTCGGTCTGTCCGGGTTCCGTCTAGACGGAACGGTTCTTAAGGTTATGGGTCCGTTGGATACGTACCCCCCTCAGTGTGTGCTGTTGAACTTTCAGGAGATTGTTAGAGTTCGTGTTTTAATAAGTTAGTGAAAAATTGTTTATCCAAACCATGCCTTACTATTGCCTTGTACTTGCTTGACGTGATGTATGACATAGAAGACGGATTCATACGCTATGTGTCAAGATAAGCCAACCTATGTGGGGAGTTAGCCTCTTAGATGCTAACTCGCCAAATAGAATTTGGATCAATACAATCCGATACAGTCAGTACTATTGATATTGAATGTGTCCTATGTGGCGAGTTGCAAATCAGTACGAAGCTCCACACGAGATTATTTAAAGTCATAATCCATACCCGGTATCGGAAGACTGCGACATTGGGGTGGACATATTTGCAGGTTTTTGGAAGGTTCTCAGGATCACAATCACATCACGTGTTACACGGGCCAGAAACCGTAGATAGTTAGTTGAGCTTTCGATCGATTTCTGTCGTCATACTCCTACTGGTGTATCACATAAATTCCATTCCAAGATACAAAACAAGAAAACAACGATTACCCGATCTCAACATTCATCATGCGAAGGAACGGAAGTAACCACCACGTTGCAAGCAATGACGACGACAACACGGTGAAGCCTGATAGGATGGATACAAAGAAATTTGATTCACGTGCCCCTTTTTCGTTTCGAGATTTGGGATGCAAGTACCTACCAGTCCTTGGGATAGTTGTGACCAGTATCTTTGTGTACCATTCTGTTTGGGTGCAGCATCATCATCAACGTCATGATGCTCCTTCACCGGTGATCCTTCCTACTGCTCATGACATGGTCGTCGGTTGCGATACTACTACTACTACTAGTGCCAAGACCTCCCCATTACAAAAGCAGTCCAAGATTGATTCCTCCCACAATCATCTTTTCAGAAAATGCTCACAGAGTGAGCTGGATATCATCGAGTCCCAAATCGCACCGACTTGGGTAGGTGCTGCTACTGTCTCCAATTGTCCTCAACCCTCATGGTACGAAGATGTGTTCCATGACCATCTCTTCTTGGGTCGCACCAAGAGTTTGCTCGGAATATCGATTGGATGCAACAAGGGAGACGATGCCTTGTCCTTCCTCGGCTTGTTCATGCAGGATCCCAAGTTCAACGATGGAAGCTTCGAAGATGCTTTTAACAAAAAGGCAGAGAGCCAGAGGAGCGGCAAAACTTCTTCGAATGCAGCAGCAGCCGTTGGTCGTCGAATGTGTCCCGCCAGAACTCGCAGTCGGGGAGATATTAACCGCGTTCATCTCAGGAGCAAAATGAAGAAGCATCACATGTTTTGCGTCGAAGCCATGCCCAATACAGCAAAAATATTGGAAGAAACGGCAAGGGACATGAAAATGGACGATTCTTTCCATATAGTAAACGCGGCAGGAAGCGGCAAAGATGGAGTCATCAAGTTCCCCAACGTGGGGTATGGTCTCGAAGCTGGGTCCATTGGACATTGCAGTGATCCAGAGAACTTTGCAAATGCAATGATGAAAGATGAGTACGTCAAGAGTTGTGTGGATGTCCCAAGTTACACCATTGACACATTGCTGACCAAGATTGTGAAACCTGTGACTACTGGGTTGTCGTCGCCTACTGATGATGAGGAAGAGGAGATTATTATCGACCTACTTGCCGTTGATGCAGAGGGCTATGACTTTGAAATTATGAAAGCGTCGAAATACGCACTATCTCGTGCGCGCTACTTGGAGTTCGAGTACAACAACATTGCACCTTGGACTTTGACTAACATGTCGACGGCTGTCGAGTACTTGGAGAAAGAACATGGGTACATTTGCTACGTAGCTGGTGCCCAGCGACTGTGGCGATTGACTGGGTGCGCATTGGAATTTCAAAACGAACACTTCACTTGGTCGAATGTAGCGTGCGTGAATACGAGGCTAGATGACGGTGACACAGGATTCCAAGCTGCTCTCATTCAGGAGATGGAGCAGTTGTTCAAGGAAACACTGACTTTACCAGTCCCACCATCGAGATCGATTGACTGGAATCCTATGATAGATTCGTCTCATAAATAATAAGTATTGCAAGAAATGGAAATGATAGATCCGCTAACTTTTACTAGCACCTTTCAAAACTCAGCTCAAGGAACACCCGCGGTTTCTAGACCCACAGTTAGTGCGTCGATCCCCTCCACACTTTTTCGAGTACTAGCTCTAGTAAGTAGTATCGGTTGAGCAAACGGAGCCAAAACTCCAAACGACATTCACATGGGATGGAGTGTTGTCCACTGTTTCCTTGCACTGACACCTACCGACGGCGGTTATTAATCCTTGTGAAGAAAGTTAGTTCAAGTTCAACAAGTGGCGTGAGCACAACAGTAGAAGAATTCCAACAAAAATGAGTGAACCGCGCGGCGCGGTGTTCTGATTGCCAAAGAAAAGTTCAAGTTCCCACCACAACTCGGATGAACGAAAACTAACAACATCAAAGATCGTATCCGCGGAAACAAGTCGGCTCACTTAACTAGCGCACCCTCTGTACACACTGCACATTCAATCAACCATGACAGATGTTGTCTTGGACCTGGACAATCAAAAGCCTCCCCTCACGGCCTCTCCGGAGCGCCTCGATCGTCTGTTGACATGCATCGAAGATGAAATTCTTCCCCTCACCAAAGAGGGCGTCACCAAGGGCAACAAGGTATTTGGTGCTGCAATTCTCAACAAAGAGGAAGAAACAGTCTTGGCTCAAACCAACGATGAAATGCAATGCCCCCTCTTTCATGGTGAAGTCCACGCCATTTACAAGTGGTCCCAAAAAACTCCTCCAGGAGAACGCGGGGAGGCTGCCCAATCTGGAATATTTCTGGCAACCCACGAACCTTGTTGTCTCTGCATCTCTGCTATTGTCTGGACCGGGTTTACAAAGTGTTATTATCTCTTTCCTTACGAATCGACGGCTGCCCAGGGCATTCCACATGATATCAACATTATGCATGAATTGTGGGGTGTCAAGACGTACCGCAAGGCCTCCAAATACTGTGCCTCGGCGGGACTCATGCCGCTGATTGAACAGGTGGAGGACAAGGATAAGAAGGCAGCCTTACAGAAACGTGTCGATACGTTAGTTCAAGCCTATGACGACTTGTCGAACCAATATCATACAGAAAAGTCAAAGAATACAGACAACTCGTTGGCATTTGGATGAACGATTTGATTGTGGTTGCGGTATCCATACAAGGAACTTTCACGATTTTGTTGCATAATCATCCTTTTCTAGTTTCACTTTAGCTGTTATATATATATCTCAACGTTTTCCATTCCTGTAAACACCATCGCTGACTTCCTACTTCCGCTTTTCCCTGGGGGGAAATCTCGCTTAGAACCAAGACTTCTTGACTTCCACTTTTCCAGAGGCAGATCCCTTTGGCACCTTATTGAATCGGAACTTTGGTGCTCCACAAGGTGGGCACGCGTACTTCTGATCGTCGAGTGCAGCCCACGCCTTTGGTCCCTTGGTAAACACATAGCCACAGTCCTGTTGAGAGAGAGGGGGGGGGGGAGTGAGTGAGATTTTTTGGGGCACTGCTGGGGCCAAGATAGCCCAAACACAGTAGCACATACCTTGCAGACGTAATCCCCCGGGCTACCATCATCCTTCTTGGCCCCAAAGATCATATTCAGTTGTGACGATGACTTCACAACATTTGTTCTCAATTGAGTTCCAGTGAAGGTGGAGAATGCCATTGTGGAGCATGCCATCAAGGCAATGAGGAGGAGAGTCAAGACTTGCTTCATGTTATTGTATTGTTGTTGTATTGTTGGAATAGTAGTGTTACGAATTATGATTGCAATGTCGTTGAGAGAATGAGAACAAGAAGAATGCTTGTGATGAGGAACAAGAATCAAGGTCATGTCATAGGTCATAGAGGTACCCGAGTACGCAAAAGGCGAAGCTTGGCGGGAAACACGTCAGCAAGCGCTCGCGACCACGCATTTTTCGACGAATTTTGAATTTTGGTTTCGTGCGCCATGATTCAGGTTTTGAACCCCATCAGAGCCGACTGAATCAATCCATCCATCCATCCACTCAAACCCTTGGGTCATCAATCGTCAGCATCTAGCTTACTCTTTCCATCGACACGACATCATCATGTTATCACTGAGATCGATTCAACGAGTCGTACCACTGAGGCGACTCGTCGCGTTTTCGACTGCTGCGACGCAAGAGGATCCAAGTAGTGAAAAGAAGGGATTCTTGGCACGAAAGTACGATGAATACTCGATAGGGAAGCAACAAGCACGCATCATTCAAGCAGAGCAACTCTTTCGATTCGCTCAAATGAGAGCTGACGACCCGTAAGTAGACTTGCGCGTGTGGGGGTCAAGACGCCTATGATTTGCTACTCTTTTGTTGTTGTACGACGTCTTGACGCTCATTTCATTGGTCCTATTATTACTCTGCACACATTTGATCACCTTCAGACTCTGGTATGGCCCAGGTCGTATAGGTCGGGAGTTTCGTCCACGCCATGCCATGCTCACTATGCATTTATGGTTTCTTCACAAACGGCTCGTGACGGATACACGAGACAACCATGCGTCTCTGCTGGTTCAAGAAGAATTGTTTGACATTTTTTGGGACGATACACAGAAACGCATTCGTGAACAGGGTGTGCAAGAGTTGTCGGTGAACAAGCATCTCAACGATGTTCAGCAATACACCTTTCAGCACTTGACGCATTACGATCATGCCTTTTCCGAGTTTGAATTGAAGCCAAAGGCGCGATACGAAGAGCTGTGTGGCGTCTTTTGGGTGCACGTACTGCAACGCCAGGAGGACATGTGCAGTGATCAAGTGCAACGCATTTCGTATTATATTGATACACAGTACAATAATATTATGAATCGACTGCCTGAAGACTATTGGAGAGAAGGACGATTGGCGTGGGTGGACATTCCTGATTTTACAAAGATGAGAGACAACAAGGGCAAGATTCTGCCCGAGAAACCTGTGTACGAAGACGATGTGCTACCAAGTAATTGGCACAAGGCACTGACAACGGCAGGTGAACCTTATTACTGGAACCCAGAGCAAAACAAAGCTCAGTGGGAGAGACCGTGAATAAATCACGAGGTGACTCCTACCAAAACACGAAGAGCGACTTCGGATGAGAAGCCCTCCTTGGACATGTTGATGCAGATTTATTGTTGCATGGTGTGGTTTTGTAACTCTCTAAACGTGACTGGCTGTACGCAAAGGAAGCGAGTGAATCGCTTCAGCGCAATCAACGAGAAAATGTTAATGGGATATCTAAAACAGTTTAGAGCATGATGAGATCCAATCGAGAGATCACGTTAACGAGCTGGTCACGGTCTTGTTATTAGTCAGCATTCAAGTCCTCGGGGCCTTTCTAGTATGCTAGTGCACGCGAAGATGCGCCAGCACGCGAAGATGCGCGTTCGCTGGAACCACCACCACCCATGCTCATGGTGGGATGATCGCAGTACTCCTTGCCACAGTGCTCACACTTTTCCTCCTCTAGAATGTTGAGCATATCAAAGATGAAATTGTAGGTCGAGGTTGTCACGTTCAGAACAATCGATGGAGTCCAGGATCCTCCGTCAAGGCGCAGCAAAATTGACATGACAATCTGAGGAAGGTCTTCCAGAAAGATTTCCAAGAGTTGAAACACGTCCTTCCAACTCAAGAGTGGTAGACAAAAGGCTTTCAACCCCCGTTTCGAAATGGAGCAGCAACACTTTCCACCGTTGCGAGCATCAGCAGTCGAAGTGCCAGAAGATCGAAAGCAGGACGTGCGCAACGCCTGTAGAATGGTGAAGAATGCAAGAATGGAGCCAAAGACGCTTGAAATTTGAGCTGGCAGCAAGTACCTCGTTCCCTCGACACTTGCGGAAAAGACGAAGATCCAATCGCCAGCAACATCAGCAATAGACGAAAGAATGCTCTTTAAGGATGTGATATGTCTCGTCCTAACCATGCTGGGATAATAGAGCAGTGAGCATTCAGCATCATCAATGAGACACCGCGAATCACACAATCACAAAACCTTTGCAAAGTACGACTAGAACAAATGCTGAAACACTGGTGTACTGTACACTGTCTAGTGTACACTGTATACTGTCGGTCGTACTTTGGAAGTGGCGACTGACGGACGTCGACACTCCCATTTTTTCCATTTCCACCTGTTGATTTCTATCTGAATGAAGATTCATTCTAAGTTGGATCATTGAAGATCTTCAACATACATCATCGCCATGACAATGATCCGCGCCTTGCAGTGCCTTTCCCTCATCTTTGCGTGTGCCTCCGCCTTTGTAGTCTCCCCTCCAAAAGCGATCAGAGCTAGTCATTTGTTTTCTACAGATGCTGCGATCGGTAAGCAAATCATGTGCAAGATTCTTTTTCTTCGTTTGCCCATCAGTCTGTGCTCAATTAAATTCTTAACCCTATCTACTATTGGTAAAAGGCCAACCCACCGAGCTCCCAGACTCACTAGACGATGCCGCTGATATTGCTGCCGAAGCCTGTGCCAGTTTCCAAGAGTCTGCTGGTCCTCTTGCACGATGTCGTGTGGACTTTGATACCTCCATTGGTGATGCAACCTACACCAGTCTCAAGTCAAGTACGGAGTTTATGCAAAAGATGACTAGCTCATTGTGCAACGCTATGATTCCAGGTGTTCAAGAGATGCGCATGGACCAAATGATGCGAGTGTCGCAAGCGAAGGCTGGGTTGCGCGAGCTGGGCGAACCTTCCGACGAGGATGACGACGAACTCCAAGCCAAGCGCAAGGAACTAGTACAAACCATTCGTACCGATGGTAGAGGAGACAGCGATGCAGCGTACGAGGGACCCGTGGCACGAATCTACTTTCCAGATGAAGGAAATGCGGCCTTGGCCCGCCGTGATTGGGCAGGCAACAACATGGTGCCGCCGTGTGTGCAGTTCTCATCCTGTGGCGGTGTCCAAGTGCAGGATGTTAGCAAGGATGTGCTTGTCTTCTTTTTCTGCCCCAAGGCGAGTGAATCGGATCAAGTAGAACAGTTGTTGAAAAAAGCCGAAGAAGAGTCGCCGGATCTCAAATTAAGCATCTTTGTGAACCCCAACCTTGTGGACATGGGAGTGACGGGATTTGGTATGGCGGGTCGGTTGCTACGAGAACGATTGATTGATCCTTTGACACAAACCTACTACCTCCGAACCTTGAATTGGGGTGCGTTAACTCGTGTTTGGCCACGTTCCTTTACCGTTTGGCAAGACGATGAGAATGCTGAAGGTGGTTACCGCATCATTTCAGCCCTGAACAGATTACCATCCAACCCAGAAGTCGAGGATATCTACGACATCGAAAACGGAAATATGGCAGCAAAGGGTGAAGGAGGAGGGTTGTTGGATCAATTTGGTGACTTCGTAAACGGAATGATGAAGCTCTAGGAGAAGTCATTGGATTGTCACTGTACCTGTTTCAACCATGTACTCGTAGAATTTGTGTGGAGCAGTGCTAGCAGTAGATTTAGCTGCATCTATTCTCTGTTATTAGTAGTATCACTGAAGCTGCCTTATTTTATCAAGCATACGAGTAGGTCAAGTAGATCGAGTTACATACTCGTAGTTGAACTGACGGAGACCCTTACCCACTGCACTTGCAGACAGGCATCTCTACGAACTTGTTTCCATCTGGAGGTTGCGTCGGTGTTGGTCGGTGCGTTGTACAGTACAACCCGGAAACAATGAGGTCTGCTCAGCACGCATTTTCATTGGCTAAGGTGTTTAAAACCTACGTCATCATGCGCTTCAAACTTCTCACCTTTTTCCTCTTTCTCACAACCACGCATTTTTCTACTTTGACCATGTTTGCCGTTCGTTCCTCCCGTTTGATTGCTTCACGTACCCTCTTTGCTCGCAGGTAAGATCATTCATCGCCACATGACTGAAAAGCATAAGATTCTATCTGAGAAAGTAGGAGTGGCAATGGCCTCGTCTAGATTCATCGGACGCACCAAAGCTGGCCTTCGAAGGGCCTAAAGTCACTCCATCGGAATGCCGAGGCAACAAAAGATGACATCACATTTTGAAAGACGCCGATTCTGCGGGACACACCGAGCTTGATAGTTGTTTCAGAGCCCTGAACTGATGTATGTGTCTTACTAACTTGCGCTTCTTCTTCCCTATGCAGCTTCGCTGCGGTGCAGGCCGCTGACAAGCACACTTTGGTGCTCGTCAGACACGGTGAGTCGACATGGAACCTTGAGAACACGTTCACTGGCTGGTATGACTGTCCCCTGTCCCCAAAAGGTCACGAGGAAGTTATTGAGGCTGGTAAGTTGATCAAGGCTGAGGGAATCACCGCCGATGTCGCCTTCACGTCTCTTCTTCAGAGAGCAATCCGCACTCTGTGGCATGTGCTTGAGCAAACCGATTTGATGTGGATCCCAGTTAACAAGGCATGGCAGCTAAACGAGCGTCACTACGGAGCCCTTCAGGGACTTGACAAGCAAGAGACTGTTGATAAATACGGCAAGGATCAGGTCCTTGTCTGGAGAAGGTCGTACGACGTCCCTCCACCAACTGTTGATAAGACCAGCGAACACCATCCTGCCAACGACCCTCGTTATGCCGGCTTTGACTTCCCAGAGGAATTCACTGAGTCTTTGTCCACCACTTTGGACCGCGTGCTTCCATACTGGGAAGAAGAGATTGTGCCACAACTGAAGGCTGACAAGACTGTCTTGATTACCGCACATGGAAACTCTCTCCGTGCGTTGGTCAAGCACTTGGATGGCATTGGTGAGGACACCATTGCTGAGCTTAACATCCCTACTGGAACACCACTTGTCTATGAGCTTGATGATGACCTCAAGGTGATCCCGCAAGCAGGCGCCATTGCTCCACTTCAGGGACGCTACCTTGGTGACCAGGATGCCATCCGTGCTCGCATTGAGGGTGTCAAGAACCAAACCAAGTGAAAACCTACTACTACAAAGATTTCAGTCGAAAATGACTTGCAGATCCCACCGATAGTGTAACAGAGGCTAGAATCGTTATATTGCATGTACAATGAGTTGCGCAGAGGCTACAGGTACAGCAGTAAGAACTATTACGACAGATAAATCAACACTGGTAGCAGGCACAGCAAGCTGGTAATCCATACCCCACTGTCTGGTGCTGCAGACGGCCTTTGCGTTGCTGAAAGTGTTGCTGGGATGCCACCACCTCGTATCAGCGATGACGGTGTGAGGCTTGGAGCGGGCGAAGTGCTAGGCTCCGTTTGTTCGCTCTCCTCCTCTTCCATTTCCTCGTTCTCGCCACCTCCAGTGTCCTCCTCGTCTCGTCCTGACAAGAAATCGTCCGCAATCGTATTTTCATCTTCAACCTCGGCGGCCTCTGTGGCGGCCACAGGTGGATCAACTTCTTCCCCGTCACTCGTTTCGTCGTCCTCGTCGCTCGATTGCAAACCTGCAATGAAAGCATCACCAATCGATGTGTTGCTGTCAATTTCAATTGTGAAGCCACCAGTAATAGTCGCAGGTTCTTGCGAGTTGTCACCAGAAGGAGTCGTCGATTCCGATGGAGAAACCGATACTGATGGGCTTGAAGGAGACGCAGTAGTTGAGGGAGCCGTTGTTGACGACGATGGAGCTCTAGAGATTTCACCCGACTCAACCGGTGACGATGTAGGATAAGTACTGGCACTTGGTGTTGGATCTCGAGTTGGTGAACTGGAGAAAGTACCTTCTGGTATCGAGTCAACCGACGCCGACGTAGGGTAAGCACTTGAACTTGTTATTGGATCTCGAGTCGGTGAACTGGAAAAAGTAACTTCTGGTATCGAAGATGGTGATCGCGAATCGCCAGTTGAAGTAGGGACTGGAGATCCCGTTGGAAAATTCAACCACCCCTCTTCTGATGTCGGTGATGGGGTTCCGATAAAAAATGTGGATGGGGTTTCGCTCGGGCTACTTGAGCTAGCATATGTGGGAACTTGCGATGGGCCAAAACTTGACGAAGGATTCCATGATGGCATTATCGAAAATGATGGCTCGGGCGTAAACGATGGTTTCGATGACGGGGCGTTGCTTGCACTCGGAGCGCTGCTTACAGTCGGTAGCATGGAATCGGTAGGACTCATACTTGGAACTACTGATGGAGTTTGTGAGTGAAGGCTCGTTGGCAGAGCAGTATCGGAGACGGGTGGGGCACTGGGCCAGAATGATTCACTCGACTGGTGCGTTGGCATTAGCGTTGGCGTTCCAGACGATTCTGACCCATCCAGCGAAAGGCCGGTCGGCGAAAACGATGGGGTTCTGGACGTTGGCGATCTCGAAGATTCTGAACCATCCGGCGAGGTGAGTGGCCCAGTCGGTAAAGACGATGGAGCTCT